>JFHB01000071.1:0-139598 GCA_000729835.1 Atkinsonella hypoxylon | reverse complement strand
GAAGAAGAAAGAAAGAAAGAAAGAAAGAAAGAAAGAAAGAGCCTTGCCGGCTCCCGCATTGCGGGAACATCACATGCTGGAAACCCCCGCGAGTGTCGACGGCGGTATCGCACAGAGTTTTGCACGTGCCGAGCACGTAAGAGCGACAGACAGGACAGGATGCGATATGAAGGAAACCATGAGCGTTACTGCGTGGCCCGTTCCCCCGTGCTCCGTACGCCCAGCGCTGGGTTGTGATGGCTACACACGACCGACTTGAGTGCCCTCTCCTCGTGACGATGCGTTTCATATCAGCCCGCGCCGGTTCATCTATCCCACGCCCGGTCGAACAAAGTCCCCTCTTCCTGTCGTTGCACCGTGATGAGATGTCCCCAGCGCCACAGGAGCTCGGTCAGTGCCATTCGCATCAGCTGAGTGGCTGCCTTTGCCATTCCCAGCCCCGGTGCATGGGAAAAGGGCAAGATGGAGAGGCGAGGCCCCTTTGCCAACGTCGTTTGGATCGCCGTCCCGCGCGATTGCGAGGTGTCACGGTTCACAAAGCCGAACCGGCTTCTGCTGTTGAACATCATATTGGTGGCCTGACGGATGCTGTTCAATGTACATATGATCTGACCTGACCTGACCGGTGTAGCATGCATAGGTGTAGTCGGTAGATTCGGGCGCGCTTGGTCGCGAGAGATGCCAGATACTCGGTAGACGGATTCCTCTCATTTGGCACGGATCAGGCCAGTCGATGACGTGAGACATGCAAGTCTCACTCGACGAGGGAGCCTTTTTCTTTTCTTTCTTTCTTCCTTTCTTTCAAACTTTCCCCAACACAGGACTTTGTCCTGCTTTGCGCTGCCCCCTCCCCCCTCCCGGGTCCCTTCCTTCCGATGTATTCGCCCTCCCTCGAGAGAAAAGGACGACTGACGCTGGATACGTTGTATCAGCGGTTTGTAGTCTTGGGTTCTTTTGCCCAGGGGGCCAGCCCACGTTAATTAGTTTGTTAGGTTACCGGTAGAGACACCATGCTAACGATCTCATTGGCTCCAACGATTGCATATGCTAACCGCCTTTGTTATAACAATCTTATCGCGCGATGCGTGCTCCTTTTAGGCGATGAATAATAGGATGAATGAATTGAGATTTAATCACTATAGTTGTAGTTAATAAAAGAGATCGCCAGAGTTTTTATCCTTAATAATAAGACAAACGAAGCTATATCTTCTTACGTAAGAAGGGCTCTTGCTATTTATACTCTAACCTACGCTTAGGCATCACTCTCCCTTGCTCTTAGGAGCTCGCTCCTATATAATGCAAGAAGCTACACCGGGCAACAAATCTCTTTTCCCTAGTATAACACATCCAGCATCAATCTCGGGTTATTATCATAGATCGCTAATAGGATGTGATTGCCCGCTTCTACAAAGATCAATAAAATGGTTAATCATTATCAAAAACTAGGCGCTCCTCGCTAACCCCTTTATCCACTGAATGCACATATACCTCTGATGAACTCTATGAGGGGAAAAAAAAAGAAGAAAAAAAGAAAAACCCCGTAGGGCTAATTTCAAGAAGGCTGGGCGAAGCTACCCACCTTCAACCACACAACTGGCTTCATAACTACCTACCCAGCTGAAAGCAGTTTGTGACGTGTAATCATGAAGTCGTCGTCGTCGTCGTCGTCGTCGAAACATGTATGCCCCAGCAGCGCGGAGAATAAGGTCTGGCGTAGTGCTACCGAAGAGGCGTCGTTCGGTCCTACCATGTCATGTCTGTCGGTTCCAAGTCAGCCTCTTGTTGATTTCACAACGGCCCTCTCCACCCATTTGAAACGAGAGCCACACAGTTGACAACTCTTGCGTGGCGCGTGGGGAGAGCTGGAAATTTGGCGCCAGGCGTCGTACAATTGTACGACGAGCTTTGGCTGGGCGGCATCACAATCAGCCGTGCGGCGCACAGAATCTCGAGCGGCCCATGTCCCATGTCATGTCATGTCATGTTCTGGTCCGAAGCGAAGCAAGCCGTTTTCGTCCTACTCTGCTCCCCAGCTACCTACACATGTTGACGGAAAGCCGAGCGAAACCCAGGGAAATTTCCCGCTCGGCGTCAAATCCACTCTCACTCTCGGTGTTCACCGTGCAACGGCGCCAAATTGGCCTGCCGTCGCACTCTCAGCAGGAAATGCCCATGCTTTGACGCCAAGCCGACGTATGTACTGTACGCTTTAGGACTGAACAGAGTGAAGAGACCACATGACGCCATCTCCACTTCAGTGGCTGTACGATGAGGTAAATGAACAACAAGGTTGAAATCAGTAGATCCCAAGGGAACTCTTTGCACATGAGAGAAAATCGTAAACTTCGTATGGGGAACATAGGTAGCAGACTCAGATACCCCATCGTTACTTCTTCTTGTCTCATCTCGTCTCATCTCGTCTCATCTCATCTCATCTCATCTCATCTCATCTTATCTTATCTTATCTCATGGTAGTAAAGGAGATGGGGTATGTAAATCAGCTGGTTTAGGCGAACTCTGCTTGCCGCTTCGCCGCCATCTAATCTAGTTACAATGGTTCATGGGCCCCGGCCTGAATTATGGGGACAGACAAGGTGTTATCGCTGGGTGAGGAATTAACTATCGTGGGGATACAATAGCAACAACAAGCTTCTTGTGCCATATTACTTCGCCAACTTCAATAACGGCCTTGTGCGGTAAAGAACAACAGATGAGATGTACAGCGTCACCGAGCACAAGAGTATAGCAGATTTGACCATTTTGACTAGCCATCTGCCAGATTTGCATACAAGTCCATCAGTGTGGATGGGCACGCGATTTGCGGCGTTCTACGTCGACCATCTACTCCGTACCGTTCCACTAGTCAAGTAAAGAAACGTCATCCTAGCCCGCTAGAACAAACGAATGAAATGAATCAAGCCATGTGACTTGCAGTGACATCGTCTTATGAGTGACCCCTAGGGACCTTGGCGGTTTTGCGTGCAAAAAATTACCGGTATAGTTTTCTGATCTAATGGTTGCTGCTTTTGAATCGTGAAAGCGTCCGGTCAGGCATAGAGAAGAAGCATGAGGCGCTCACCACGCCGATCTCACGCGTCATCTGGATGAAGCCAAACGAGCAACAAGAATGCTAATTGAAAAACGGAACAAAGCTAGTTGTAGTGCAGAAGCCTCCATTCCCCACCTCCACGCCTGGTGCAGTTCATCCGAGACTGTCTGTCTTTAAACGAGGTGCAAGTGGCGTAGACCCCCTGTTTGTTCGTCGCCTTGCCCGAAGCTATCAGTCCTAACAGCAAGCAGTAAGAGTGCTAGATCCCATGCATACCATGCATACCATGCATACCATGCCCCCTGCCCAACGCTGACATACTCAATAGTTGCTATTTGGTACAGTAGTTCCGCTCCTTGACGCCCTGGAATCGGTGCGGTATAGCTAGTAGATCTGCCGTGCCACATGGATCGATGGCCCCTCAGCCAACGGGCCAATGCATATGCATCCATCATCCATACGCATAGTCAGTAATTATTGACACCGTAGCACTCCGCGACCTGACAAAATTGTCTACAGGCACGAAGGGCTGCTGTTGGTCCCATTGGTCTCGTCACTGGAACCACTCGAACCACCGCAGCGCAGCTCTCGTATTTATTTTTTCCTACCTACCAAACAGCTAGCAGTCCTGTGGGCTGTGTAGAGGCTGAGAGCAATGTGCTCCATGTGCTATGTGTGTCAAAAAAAAGGAAGTGGTGCGTTGTGGAGGTTCAGACTAACTCGTCAACAAGGCAGCTTGACGAAGGGAGTTCGAGCGACGGCCATTAATTTAATACAATGCAGTAGCAATATATATATCATTGGTAAGCAAGAAAGCAGAAAGGGATTGGGAAGGACGACGCAAAAAAGTAAATTGACAACAAAGAAAGGACAAGAAAAAATTAAATGAGGTACACACCTATGTCATCCCCAGCTGCGTCTTTGGTGTCGCATGGCGTGACGAGTAGATGTTCACCTTGGTCAATCCGTCCCAATCCTAATCCCGGGAAGATGGTACCCGTTGACCAACCAATTGTTTCACTTCTCAGGGCAGTGTGCCAATCCTGTTGTCCTCTTTCATCTATCCATCGGCCTTGTAAGCCAACGGGCCACCGCTCACGCTTGTCTATCGCGTAAGCGAATGGCCAGTCGTGATGATCCGGTGAAGTGGAGGTACGAGAATGATAGCGAAAGTTCAGTTCCATCGCGAGGTTTACCCCCAAATCAAATGCGATATACAGTAAACTGACAGTGGGAGAGATTTTCTGCACAGCGGGATTTCCTCAAGTCTCCGTCTTGACGTCATACTCTATGACCCGTCTCGGACTGATTGGAATAGTTATCTATCCACTCGGGGTATCATCGTCGTGTGACTGATTGAACATTGTGACCTGGGTCATGGTGACTGACTCTTTTCCTCGTGTATGAATGGTGACAGTATTCCAAGGCCTATGTTGATGATCTAACCTCCAACTGGTTGGCGAGCCATTGTCAAGTCTGTCCCTAAATCAACGCAAGGCTGTATTTGTGTAGGCAATTGTACAATACAATAGAGTACACGATAAATTCAACCTGCCAACTCCGTAGACAGGGCCTATGGAAGCAATAGCATAGGCTTCCAAGTAGGGCGCACAAAGAATTGCAAACGTGCGATTGGCGGTCTCCAGGAAGTGATTGCCATAATGGTACAATAAGTGGTTACTAAATCGAGAGAGATCCATTAGCATCCCCTTGTTAGTTTTCAGCTGAGGTCAGCCTTTCTAGAAGATTAGCGTGATACATGGCTGGAAACGGTGACCATCTTCTCGGGATACCGGCGTGAATTCCGCACCTGGCAAGTGCGGGAGTCTTTTTTTGTCCACATCCGCCCGCTGCACCATTAACCTAACACACCCCTCGCCAAGAGAGGTGTGGCCCACCATCAACGCGGTATTGTCGAGCAGAGGGTAAGGAAAAGAAATAATGACGAAAGTTGCCCCAACCGTACGCCATTCGCCCAAGCGCTTTGCCGATGAGCATGTATGGCTGGTGGGCACAAAGAGATGCCGTCAGATTTCACTTCGGCACCGGGATTGCCGTTTTAACCTCTCTTGTCTTCCCCCATAAAGACCAACAACAGCAACTAGTGGACTGTAGCCGGCCTTGAGAAGACGTCGTTGCCGTTTTACTGCATGTCTTGGAGTCGACGGCCGATTCCCCTTGAATTGTGTCTCTATATAAAGTCTTTCAGCATCTGCATAAACGAAGTCAGGCCATCTTACAGTAATGCACATGAGGGCGACCAACTTTGCTTCTTGATACCCTGAACTCATAATCAAGCCCAACTTTCCCTTACCCGCAAGCTTGGCTATGATTACTTCTCTTCACCACAGAGCAAGACTCTACTTGAAGCCCGTCAGACATCATGAAGAGAGCACTGGGCAATCAACGCCACGAGCCTATCTTCTTGTCGACCATAACCTTATTAGACGGCACTAATACCCCCCACGACAGACACCAAGCGCACATGGCCAGCGTTCCTGGCATCATAAATCTGTCAAACAAAAGGTGCGCACATGTTTTAACGCACGAGTGCCCGTTTCTAGCGGATTCCAATTCTGGTTTGTGCACTCCTTGCACAATAGCTGCGGCGAACGGGCAACCTTGCTCGTGAGAATAACCGGTTCGCGTGCCTCATGCAACGACACATTACCGTCGCCTGTCATGGTCGTCATCAATCACATGGGGGACCTGATTAAAGCATATTAGCACTATTACCTTCAGCACCCCGTTCTCCTCTCACGAAAACCCCATCTCTCACCATGTCTCGAAGCTGGTCCTACAGTGAGGATACCTGTTACAGGCAGAGAGCGCACGATGGCGTCGCAATTGGACAAACAAGTGCTGTTGTTTCATGGAAAAACACAGCAGGAGGGAGAATTATCCGTAGTCGAAATAAATTAAGGCGGATGAATCATGGATGCACACGAACTGAGTGGTAAGGGATTTGTCAGCCAGCAGAGTTTATCAACCCTTGGTGGGAACTATTTGGAAGCAAGTGGTTTTTGAACCAGCGTTCTGCGATGGTAGAGTGCCTAGATCCCAGAAAATAGAGTAGTGTATCTACCTAGGTGCTTCAATCATCAGCTCCAAGCAGTCTCTGCACTGAATCCATGGTATGTGACACTGTACCTCTGTGACCTACGTACTTAGTTGGGCAGTGCGGTGTTCACACCATCCAGAAGAGTGTTGGTGAAGGTGCATGTGGACCCCTGGGCCGATCGCAACGAAACGAGGTGACTCAGATTATGCACGCCCTAGCGTCCCGCATGGTGTAGAAACTGGGCTGCGAGTGAGCTTGAAGAGCCCAGTTTACCACAAGTTCCGCCAAGTTCAGGATACGACTCTTTTCAACGTAGCAAAGGATGAAGAGGAACGTCGCATCTTGATCAGGCCAAGGAAAGAGCGCATCACGCTGCTGCTGCTGCGACATATCATCACGTGAAAGGTGACTAAGATGACGATTATTAGCCGAAACACAATATTCACGAATTGCAGGTATATGAGGGGCCTAACAACCTGAACGTTACATGTGCCGTGGTCGCGTACAATTTCTGCGACATAGATCACCACTCCAGAGTCTCATATACTAGGTCATTCATCAACATGTAATCCACATGGTCATCAATAGTTCTATTTCCAAGTTCTTATCCAAAGCCATCTCGTGAAAGCATTACAGCATCTCAATCGTGGCTCTTCGAGATCTTTCGTGATAGCTTGCGTGCCGGGCGTATAACTCCTTTTCCAGTGTGTATATGTTGCGCCATGTCTCAGCTGGTGGCAAGCGCTCACAGCTCAAAGCAATGGGTCTGCTACAAGAAGCTGCCCATTGAACCAGAAAGCAAAAATCCATTCCCTCACCCCCCAAGATCCCAGTGATAGGTATATGTACGAGCTCCAAGCAGCCATCCCTCGTGTAAATCCCTCGTTTAAGGGGAGAAGTGTTCATCAAAGGCAGACAAAGGAGACAAAGGAAAAGAGTAAAAAGATCAGTTAAGGATAGTCGTAAAGAATATTTTCATTGAAGCAAGGGTAGCGACAGTGAACGGGCAGCTAGTACCTTTCGTCCTGGCGTCAGAATTGCCGAGGAATATCTAGTAGGCCATGGCAATGATAGCAGCAGCGACGGCCGCGACAGCTCCAGTCTGAGGGTGTAAACCGTTAGCAGCACCGGTGGGCATGACCATCCGGCTTGTTGAAGTGCCGGGAATACCGCCAGTTGAGCCAGCTGGGATCGTGGTGTTGGCGGCAAAGAGGACAGCAGAGGAAGAGGTAGTTGAGATGGTGACAGTAGTTCCTGAAGAGGAAGCGGCTAGAATAACCGGAGACGGAGAGGTCTTAGGTAGAAGACAGTCGGAGTATGAGCTGGGGCAACGAGTGACGGTCGTAGTAATGGTTGACGTTGTCGTAGAGGTCACACGCACCATTTCCGCAGCGGCGGCGACAGAAGCGCCGACGGAAAGAAGCGTAAACAAGGCAGCAGAATGCATAATGATCGCAGATGAGACAAGGTGCCGATGTATATATCCAAAGAGTGGAGTTTGAAGCGGTCTTTATATACGCGGGGTAGCAGAAATTGATGTGCTTGGTAGAGAATGGCTGGATGCAAGTGTCGTCGAGACAAGGAAAACAAAGCGAAGTGAATGTGGTCTGAAGGATAGTAAATTTGCAAGAATCAACAACGGAGAGGCGACGACCAACGACTTCTTATTGTTGAACCATGTCGTACGGTGAATAGCAACCGATGAAGAGAACGAAAAACTCTGACGAGGCCAAAGCTTGAAAAGCCTCACCAACGTCTCTTGACACTGGCCTGGAACGGATGGCGTCGGATCGGTGTGGAGAGATGAATTGGAGCAAAACCGACAATGCTAAGTTTCAGGCACGGTTGATGATTGGATGTTGAGTCAGTGAAAAAACCCAGACGTGGATCGTGGGGCCACGTCGTGGACAGCTGTGATTGGAGCAGTTAGCGGTACCTGAATAAATGGCCCGTATCCCGGTCCGGTCCCAGCCCAGTGCCTGCCTGTGCCCTGCGTGCCTGCCCGTTGGACGCTGGCTGCCACCCAACCAAAATCCCCCAAATGCTGCGATGTGTGTTTGTTGTACAAACTCCGCAGCACCAAATGGCGCTAGGGTTCGAAGGTACCAGGCACTGCCCACAGCCCACCATGTGCTGGGCTCTGCCCATGTACGGAGTACAAACCCAATCCCCACCTGCCTGGGGAAAACGGCGAGGCTTGAGCGCGTGGGCAGCATTGTTGTTATAGCCGGCGTATTAACTAACTAGATATCCTCCTGCCGCCATTCTGGCCAAGGCTTCGCTGGACCCGTTTTCTGCCGTGCCAACTTGCCGAATGGACGGCGACGCGGCGTAACACCAAAGGGATCAAAGGAATGACAGACGGTATACGGAATACACTACGCGTCTTGCCTAGTAATACACGGGGCAGCACCCATGGAGAAATTTGTCACCTCGTGCCCCGCTCCTGCTCCTGGGATTTCTGCCTGCTCTTGCCAGGTCTATGCGGCGCCATGGACGGTGAACTTCTTAGAAATCTGCGGATGCTGTCAGGGTCAATCAAAGGAGACATGTTTGTGTCTCGTAGCAAAAATGCATGAAAGGACCGATGCAAAATGCTTCGGGCGGTGTTTGATCGTACCTATAGTCTATAGTAAACGGCTATTGTGAAACTGTGCGATGCCGCTGTAACGCTACTGAGACCGCGCAGAAAGACTTGAGGGTCCAGTTCTGCGACCACTACGGAATATGTGGTCGGTCTAGTCTATTCCGTATATCGGCCATTCATCGGCCGACGCGACATATTTGACACTGCCATCGCTTTGGCAGCAGTCTCGAGGCCGCTATCGCCCGCGGCATAAGGGACTGGAATCTAACCGCACTTGACACGGCGTGGCCACCTCCGATTAACTTGAATAACCAACCAAGCCTTGATTATAAATAAAATCTGCTTGGTGCTTACTACCTACTCAACACTGCAACTATGTAACACTACCGAGACTGAACTTGGCTGTTTCACAACCCCGTTTGGTAAAACATCTTTATTTGAAAGTCACTATTTATAACCTTTTTTTTTTTTTTTTTTTTGGCATCCCTCTCTTTCTTTCTTTTCTTTTTTCCCCCAACATCGCAATGGGCAATGCCTCGTCTTGGGCTGTGATGTCTCACTTGGAAGTCATGTGTCTGTCTGCCATGCCGCTCTGGATACGAGCTTTCTCTGGTTCATCAATCACAAGACCGCCCGCCCGCCCCAATTATTTTGACGGCAACTTACCAAGCTTTACTCCGTAGTGACATTTTTGACCGTGTCTTGTGGGGAATATGAGACCGTGACTGTCACCAGGAACCAGTTTCGCGAGCGATGGTACCTGGCAGATACTTGGTGCAGAAATACTAGGGTTAGTAGCTGCCAAGCTGGTCGTTCGTGTCGAAAGCTTGCCGGACGCCTCGTGGCAATGTAGAAAACAGCTGGGCACCCATAATCGTAACAAACTTTTAGAGTTCTTGGTGCCGCCCGCTTGGCATGTACCTCAATACATACCAGGTACCTACCTAGTAGGTACCCCCATCGCGCGCCAATCCGGTTCCTGGTGACAGCTTGTAAGAGTAAAAACTCTTGTATAACAGTACAGACATAGAGATAGAACTCTTAGTAAGAGTTACGAACTGTCACACAATCCATAACAGACTGGTCAGTGTCACCAGGCACTAGGTTGGCGCGCGTAGGGACTTAGGTAGACACAGGCAACACAGGCAACGGCGCGGTCGTGGCACGCGCAAGGATCACCGTGCCCAGCTGAATTGTACGAGTGTCACTTCCCAGCGAATCGCCAAGTTGTTGTCAAGTGATGTATGTATGCGATTCCAAATCGTTCCCCAGGTACGTCCGTAATTGCATGAGATTGCAAGCCCGTGTCCCCCATCGTGAGAACTGTGGGCCGTTTTCCCCGTGGAAATCTTTGGCTTCACCAATGCCTTTCCTTCCGTGTGCGCTCAAACAGCCATAACCCATAACTTTGCATCTCTCACCATGCTTAAACGAGATGCTGCCCAGGTAGCTAACTTCATTCAAGGCTGTCTTTCCATCACGCATCGGACATCAACTACTTATTTACCTACCCAGGAACCTAGCACCTCTGCATATACCTACCTAGGTAGGTACATGTATGTATATGTCTACCTACCTAGGTACTTGACTCCAGTGTCCCCCCGCAGCTGGGCTTGGCCCCTCACGCTATCAAAGGCTCCTTCCTGCAAGCGCTTCCTCAGTGCTCACCGACCACGTCTTCACGCAGGAAGAGCGAACTTGGACCGACAGCCCTCAAACTCCCTCGCCGCTGCTAGAATAGAAGGCTTCTAGGGCATCGAAAAAGCATTGACATCTGCTGCCAGCGCCCCAGCCACCATGACGACATTCTCGACTGACCCTGCGCTCTATATCTTTACGTCGCTCACCGCCGGATCATCTCACATTGTGACAGCTACTTCGCGGCTGGAGACCATCCTGCGGGCCAACAGGGTACCCTTCAAGGCCGTGGACATTGCTACCGATGAAAAGGCTCGCATGCTCTGGGGCCGAAGGGCGGGCAAAGACGGCGGCGGCCGTGTGAGGAAGCTTCCTGGCCTGGTGCAAGAGAGCCTGGTACTCGGAGTAAGAAATCCTCTGGGAGGAGTTAAGCTCATCCTTCTAGCCTATCCATCGTATTCAACTAACGGCCATGGATCCTGTACCTCCAGGACCTCGTCGAGATTGAAGAATGGAACGAATACGGCGAACTCCAGCAGCATGTGAAAATCTACTACGACGAGCATACGATTCCCAGCATACACAACAAGCCTCCTGAGCCTACAAAACCTCCCAACCCAGTATACAAACCAGCCAATGCAGCCAGCACTCCCACACCTTCCAAAGCTGCGCCGGCCGCTCCCCCCGCACCACCTCTTCCCCAGGCCGAACCAGCGGGCAAACCCGCACAAGCCAAGACCGGCGACAAGCCACCCGAGACTGGAAACCAGACGACTCTGCCTATACGCTCTGTTGCCGACGAAGCCGCGCAAAAGGCTAAAGAAATGCGTCTTAAATCCTTGCGCGACAAGGTCCACGGCAAGAAATCCGACGCCGATACCGAATCGTCAAGCAAGGCTTCTGCAAAGAAGAGCCCCTCCAAAACAGCAGAGTCTACAGATGACGACGTCGATGATGAGGATGAAGAAGAAGAGAAGCCGCCGGGCCTCCAGTCGCCCACGAGCAGCGCCTGGAAGAACAAATCTAGTACCGCTCGTCCTGAGACGGCACAGAGCCCAACAAGCGGGAAATGGAGACCTCGATCTATGAGCGGCCTTTCTGGGCAGGATGGAACGATCGCTATCGCTTCGAGTGAAGGGGGGGCAAAGATGGATGCGAAGCAGAGGATGAAAGAGGAGCCAGAGTTGGAGACCAAGGTCGATGGGAAGGACAGCAAGTCCGAGCACGTTGAAGCGGGAGAAGATAGCGATGAGGATGGCGATGAGGACGAGGAGTCAGGAGACGAGGAGGATTCCGATGACAGCACAGGGAGCAAGGTTGGAGCTCTGAAACAGACAGAGAGAAAAAGCACGGACGTAGCCGCGAAGGAAGATGCGAAGCCGTGATGAACACCCTCTCCATTAACAAATAGTAGGCAACCACAGCCTCTATGACAGATTTGAATCCAGACAGTTCAATTTCATCCGCAATGCCATGTGTGTACCCGAAAAGTAGATAGTGACGGCATGTGATGATTTACACGCCTGCCAACCAACATGCCACAACCCCCCGTTGAAATAGCAGCTAGTCAGATCACGCAGCTTTACAAGATCCCCAGCTCACTAATACAATCCATCGTCGTCACTCGCCGTCCCACCCTGGAACCCTATCACTGCCTTCCCCTTGCCCTTCGACCGACCATTCACCGCACCACCAGCGTCTCCGTCCGAATCCTCGTCATCACCATCGGTATCCATAGCCGTGGCCTTCCCTTTCCCCTTGTTCACAGGCATTTTGCCAAGCGCCTTGGCACTGCCCCTTGTCCTACCAGACAACGAGGATGTACGGTGCTCCAAAGCAGGTGTAGCCCTGGGCTGCTTGTCCCGACTGCCCTCAAAGGTAGCGCGGACCTTTTCATAGTGCGCGAGTTCGCCCGCGCTCACGCTGGGGATGAGCTCCTCATGGGCGGCCATGAAGTCGGCCTCCGCGACCATGACGGAAACGTCCTCCTTGGTGGCGAAGTGGTCGAAGAAATAGGCCGTTGAGATGGGTGGCTTGTCGCCGCGCTCGCTGTTGATCGCCCTCACTTTGGCGTCGACGGCGGAGGCCTGGCACGTGACGGCCTTGAGCATGGCGTCGCTGCAGAGGGCGTAGAAATCGGCGCCGGTGTAGGTGAACGGTAGTCGCTGCGCTACGTTGCGGAGGGACACGGAGGGGTGGAGAGTGAACCTGGGTCATGACTGTCAGTGGCCTGCATGGAACGCGGGGAAGAAGAATCTGGAGGGAAACGGGAGGAAAGGGGCCCGGGACATACTTTCGCGTCAACGCTTCTAGAATGGTCTGCTGCTTCTCGTGGGTGTCTGAGACGCCCAGGTACAGCATCTTGTCGAACCGACCGGGTCGCAGCAGAGCGGGATCAAGAAGGTCAGGTCGGTTGGTGGCTCCGACTACGAACACACCGCCCGCGTCGTCTCCTCCCGACATGCCGTCTAGCTCTGCGAGGAGTTGAGAGACAATACGATCCATCACACCACCGCTATCGCCTTGGTTGCCTCGCTTGGGAGCGACAGAGTCGAGTTCGTCAAAGAAGACCACACAGGGCCGAGCATCCCGCGCACGTTGAAATACGCGTCTTACATTGGCCTCTGATTCTCCAATGTACATATTGAGCAGTTCCGGACCTTTGACGCTGAAAAAGTTCAGGCTGTACTCTGTAGCGATGGCCTTTGCCAGGAGCGTTTTCCCGGTACCGGGAGGGCCGTAGAACAAGATGCCGGATCGTTTCTTCATGCCCTTGGCAAACAACTCGGGCCGTTCAAGTGGCAGCTGAATTGTCTCGGTAACCGCGTCCTTGACATTGCTTAGCCCACCAACGTCGTCCCAGGTGACATTGGGAATCTTGGGTGCACCAATCGAGTCAGAAAAGTTCTTACGAGCAGCCTCGACAGCGACTTCGAAGTCGGCCGCTGTCAGAGAACGGGCCGTAGGTCCACCAGCGACCTGGACGTCGCGCACTGTTACGACAGCTCCTTGGTGGCTGTTCTTGGCCGAGAGTGCTTCTAATCGAGCCAACTGAGCCAAGGAGGCTCTCTCTACTACATCGACTAGATCACCAGCTACCAAGGCCGCGGTCTTTAGCGCGATTGAATTCAGATCAATAGAAGGCTCAAGAGTTACACCACGATCGTCGACCACATTTCGCAAAATAGCCTCACGCTCGGACTCATCTGGTGCCCCCATTTCCAGCTCATGCGTAAACAGGGCCCTCACACCATCTGGCACCTGGTCGACCTTGTTTGTCGTGGCGATGAGAACTCGAATATCGGCCAGGATTTCTTTCATCGTGGACTCAATTCGATCTGCAGTGAGTGCTTCAATATGCTGGATCAATAGAGCGCAGCAGTCCGGGCCGCAGCTAGCGGCTCGCTCGGCTCGAGTTCTGAGAAAACCTTCTGTTTTGACGTCGCTTCCGCTTCCTCCCCCTTCGCTCAAGATGTCGTAGGAATCAATGGTGTATGTGTGTAGGCCGATATCTGCGCAGGCTGCTGTCGCCAAGGTGGCCTTGCCGATATTACGGTGTGTGGAGGTTAGCAAGATGGCGATTGCAGGCATATTGAGGTGTATGGCTCGAGGACTCGTGGCTGCGGTTAGTAATTCCCGTAGTTGTCTCCGCAAAGGTGACACAAATGTCTCTTTTGATGAAGCAAACCCTAAGCGGCTTGCCTCTGACGATGAGCTCGTCGGCGGTTTCTTCAGACCTAGATAGTATGGCCAGGTACTTCGATTGATGCCGGGAATGCGGCTCGTCTCGAATCCGGATCCATGCATCCCAACAGTCGAGCTGTCAATACTCGCGACAGAGCCCCAGAATGCCTCGGCCGTCCCGTACTCATCCTCATCGGCCTTTTGGAGTTGAATATGTCCCACTTTGAACCAAGCGACACTGTCAATCCGGGATGATGGCAAGCCCGAACGGCTTTCATCTGCAGTCAACGCCATCACATCATCGACCTCAGAACCCCCAGCCCCAGCTGCTTCCTGGAGGGCCTTCCCAAGCTGCGCGTCAACTGGTACCGCGATCAAATCCCCAGGCCGAGCCATGCGTATTTTTCGGGCAAAATACCGTTTCAATCCGCCGAGAACAGCCGTCTGATACGCCCTTTCCGAGGAAATCGGTGTGCGAATATGATGAATAGCAATGTCCTTTGCGTATGGGGGATGCGAAGCACTGGTGAAGCGAGGCAGGGTGCCTTTTCCCTGATAAAATGATTTCTTCAGTGCAGCAATGCGCAAATGAGTTGCCCCGTCAAGATTGGCCAGTAAAATAGGGGATGCATATGCGGCTGGGCTTGTTGGCCGTTGTAGTTGCGATTCAAAGAAGGACATTCTCCGATCACCAGCTCGAGAGCTTGGGATGCGAGTGACAGGCCGTTGCGAGTAGCCCTCTGGTAAGCCATAGACTCTTACCGGTCGCCAATTTGCAGCCTCGGGTTCTGCAGCCCCGAAACTTCCCAATCCAAGAACCCCAAACCCATTCATGGGCGGTTCTTCGGCTGCTTCGATTCGAGCCCAATCGCCAGAGAAACAACCAATTTTCGGCAGAGAATTCATGTCCACATATATTCGGGCTTCTTCATCTTCTTCCGCTGACGGATTTGGATGAAGCAGGTCTGAAGGAATCGGCTGAACCAGCGCATGGGCCTTGAAGAGACGGCCTCGGGGCCGATCTGTTCTTGCAGTGGAAGTCAAATTGGAGAACACGGAGCCAGGCGTCGCAGCTCCGTTGGTCTTTCTGCCGCGCAAGGTACCCATGGTCATCGGTGTTCCCGGCTGCATTGTACCAATACCGCTGATGTTTGTAGTAGGCAAAGTCGGTGCTTCTAGAGTAATCATTTCATCCATTGAATCATCGGAGAGTCCCTCTTCTTTCTCGGTGGAAGACGGTTCCGTGTCGGTCTCAGTTACTGTCTCGTCGGCTCGCGCATCTGTCCGGTAGCGTTCTTCGGCGGCTGAGAAGAAGTGATCCGTATTGCCATCGTCGTCCTCACCAACACCATTGAGCCGATGGCTCGAGGCCATAGAAGTAGGTCGTCTATTGCGTATTTTATGCCGCTCTCGCATCAATACAATTTTCGTCGAATCGCTTAGAATGCCTTGGGCGACTGGCTCACAGAGCACAATCTTGCCGGGGTTGGGGGGAACATGAGTGACGGGATGCGGAGCTAGTGGCAAGGCGAACAGATCGCCCGCGTGTGCAACTTTGAGACCACTGAGGGAGGTTCGAATAGCAGAAGTCAGCCGCTCCTCTGCAGTCATGTTCGTCACGCTGAGCCCCCTAGGGCTTGAGGGATGACCTTTGAAGAAAGTGCCTTCTCCATTCTCAAGACGCTTCGTTGACTCGCTTTCCAAACGGACAAAGACAGTCTCGAGTGGCAAAGGCGCAACATCCAAGACAACGATTTCTATTCCACTTCGAGTATGACTGGAGAGCTTGGACGGGGCAGTCTCTTGCAACGAAACAGCGAAGCTCTGCAAAGCTGATGAGGATGGCGAAAATTGTATTGTTGAGTGACCCAAAGTAGTCGATCTCCTCACTGGAACAATTGTCCAGTTCGTGTCGGCTGGTGCGGCGTTCGGTTTCCAGGGAGCTAATGCTACATAATGCAGCTCTTCTGAGCGATCCTCGCCGGCACCTTGTAATCGCAAACATCGTTAACAAGATGGCTTCGATGAAAGACTAGAGAAAGAGAATTCTTCTATAATATAACACGAACGTACTATCTTGGAGGTGCGGCAGCAAGTCAGCAACGATGTCGTCCGAAACTAGGCCAACATCGTCTTTGATGTGATGGTCCAAAATAAGCCTGGCCGAGATGGCTGGTTTGTCCGGACGGCGCCTGCGAATGCATCTGCCACGTAGCGCAAGTCCAGAGCCATTAGTGACAGTCATTATTGTCAGACTTAGCTGCTGTACACAAGGCAGGGTGACGCGGCGGCGTAACCAACGATGGCAACGGACGTAATGATATAGCTGCAGCAACGCCCATTGGCCGCGCGCACGACGGCGTGTCGGTCGGTCGGTTGGCTGTGTTGCTTGGTGGCCGCAAAGATCGAGACCTGAAGCTTTCCTAAGCTGCTCTGACAACTGAAAGGAGCTATGGCAATGCGTCTTGAGCGTGCAAGCCTATGTGAGTAGCAATCGCAGCGACTCCAGGTCGGAATCTGGAGATATCAAAGTCGAGCTGTGTTTAACTGCGGCTACGGACGGATATCTGATTGGTTTACGAAGGGAGTTGGCAGCGGGTGGACGGCTGGACCGGCACTGGCCAATGACTTTGGGCCTCGGCTGTGCTGTTACTGTGTGGCAGGTAGTGCCGCAGCAGGGTCCAGTTCATAGGTCCGAATTGGACCAGGCATTTTCTGAGCTTTTTTGGCAAGCGGTGACAAAGGTGTGTGTGTGTGTGTGTGTGTGCTCAGCATACCTAGATATGCAGAACCTCCCATGTATTGGTGAGAATATTATCAATTAATAAACAGTACATATGACTATTACAGCAACTTGAACTTCAGCGACTTTAGCAGCACATGCTTTGGAAGACGAGATAGGTGGACATACAGTTCCATCTCAAGTGTAAAATGACAGATGCGTAGCTGTCGCACGATTGTGCTGCGCTTTGGCTCGATAATTAAGAAGAGAAAATTGTATTCGAATTAACCACTGATTTCTATATACAAGAGAACAGGAGGGTTATTCCGATGTAATTTATAGAGGAAAATTAACTAGAACAGAGAAAATGCAACTATAGGCGGCGCGGTCAATTACATCATGACTCGCGCTAACCCCTCGTGGCCATGTCGCATTTTTGGCGACAGCAGCATGTTCCTAGTCCCTGGCTCAAATGACGTCGCCGAAGAACAAAGGGAAATACGATGATGATTGGTTGCAGAGCCGGAAACTCTGTCACATGTATATCTGCAAAGTGACAAAAGTCTTTTAGGACCCAATGACACGGCCCAGGCTGAGACATCTGACATCTGCAGCTGTCGGGGCCAGAACCCAGCACACGCAGCGCACCCAAGCATGTCTCAGCTTGCTCCTCCGAAGCTTATCACTCGGCTTGTGGATGCGTCTCCGATGCCGACGCCAATGCTGATTCGACTGCTCAAAGCATCTATCTAATGGTAGACATCACGAACGACCACATACCTTTTACCTATTGAGACGGATTTTCTTTTTTTTCCCTCTTTTTTTTTTTTTTTTGGGAGAGCGCGTTGCTTAGTTCTCACGTCTTTGCATCTTTCATATCTAGATAAATCGTGATTGATTGAGTTAAACCCTCATTGCTCTCAAGCCGGCTTTTCCCCCGACCTACTTTTTTTTTTTTTCCTCGCTTCCCTCTGCCGCAACACCACCGTCCGAGTCCGCAACCAGAGTCATCCCGGCCGCCCAGCCGACCACTATCAAGCCCAAGATGCCGATCACCTCAGACTGGACGGTTGACATTCCCGTCACTGACATCTGGACCATGTATTTTGCGATGCCCACCGAGTATCCAGCAGATCAGGGTTCGTTTCCCATCCCTCCCTTGCCTTTCCGCTTTTCGCTCAGCTCCTCAATACATGCCACTACTTGAAGTTCTCAGACAATGAGCTGACAAAAGTGACTTGTACTTAGTCCTTTTCACCGACAGCGACACCAACCGCTCGTATACATACAACCAGATCAAGGACTACTCAGTGGCATTCGGCCAAGGGCTCAAGCACATGTTCAATTGGAAAAAGGGCGACGTCCTTGGCTTCTTCACTCCGAACTGTATCGACACTCCTATTCTGACATATGGCCTCCACTGGGCCGGGGGCGTCGCAAGTCCCGCCAATCCCATGTACACCGTCGATGAACTGGCGCGACAGCTTACCGACTCCAAGGCTTCGGCACTGGTGACCCAGAAGCCATTCCTAAAGGCAGCTGTGGAGGCCGCGAACAAGGCTGGCATCTCGCTCGACAGAGTCATTCTTATGGGCGATGGAAAGGATGCGTCGGGCAAGCATAAGCACTGGAGGGAGATTAACTCCAAGAGCGCTTGGTTGCAGCCGAAGAAGACGGCATTGGACCCCAAAAAAGATCTTGCGTACCTCGTTTACAGCTCTGTAAGTTTTCATTATCCTAAATTTGCACCATCCGAGCGAGAACCGTGAAACTGAAAAGTCTGAAAGGGCACAACCGGCCTCCCTAAGGGTGTCATGCTCACCCATTACAACATCGTCTCCAATTCATATCAGTCTTGTCGAATTGACGCCAAGTTTGTGAGCTGGGAATCAGATTGTCACTTGGGCGTTTTGCCCTTCTTCCACATCTACGTACGCGCCCCATGATGCTCCATGCCTTCATGTCAGGCTCGTATGCTCATCATCTGCAGGGCCTCTCCGTCACTCTCAACATCACCCTGCGAACCGGCTGTCGCATGATTGTCCTGCCTACATTCGACATCGAGAGGGCCTGCCAGTTGATCGAGAAGCACAGCATCACCTTCATATATGTCGCGCCGCCGATTGTCCTAGCTCTGGGCAAGCACCCCGTCGTAGATAAGTACGACATGACTTCTCTGCGATGGATCAACTCTGGTGCTGCGCCGCTGAGCGCCGATCTCGTTGAGGCTGTGTGGAAGCGTCTCAGCATCGGTGTCAAGCAAGGGTACGGCTTGTCGGAGACAAGTCCAGCGACGCACTCTCAGCTCCTCGATGAGTGGTGGAAGTTCCACGGCTCGGTGGGACGTCTCTTGCCACAAGTTGAAGCCAAGATTGTGGATTTAGATGGCAAGGAGCTGCCCAGAGGTGAAGTGCGTTTCTCGCGATCTTTGTCCCGTTATTTGGAAGCTGCTGAGATTCCGACTAATCATGCTGTTTAGGCTGGTGAACTCCTGCTCAAGGGTCCCAATGTCTTCCATGGATACTGGAACAGACCTGACTTGAACAAGGAGACTTTTACAGATGACGGGTGGTACAAGACTGGTGATATTGGCTATGCTTGCAAACATGGGCACTTTTACATCACTGATCGTATGAAGGAGCTCATCAAGTACAGTACGTCGTCATCGTCGCCAATTGTATGCTTAATCGCTGTGTGCTAACATCGGACAGAGGGATTCCAAGTTCCTCCCGCTGAACTGGAAGCTAAGCTGCTCGGTCGCGAAGACATCAACGATGTGTGTGTCATCGGTGTATGGGACAACGACCAACACACCGAGGTGCCCCGCGCCTATGTCGTCGTCCGTCCCGATGTCAAGGAGTCCGATGAGTTGGCACAGGACATTATTAATTGGGTGGGTGAGAGGGTCGGCCCGCCTAAGAGACTACGCGGGGGCGTGCGCTTCGTCAAGGAGATACCCAAATCACAGAGCGGCAAGATTCTGCGGAGAGTGTTGAAGGACCAAATGAAGAGAGAGGAAGGTGACGGCAGACAGGCCAAGCTGTAAGAGGTTGAAAGTCGTGCCATAGCATGTCATATGCATGAGTACATTCTATTCTCGTACGTGAAGCAAAGTCCCTGTTTCATTTCTAGAACCCTTACGAGGTTATAGTCTTTCTTGTCCGTCTTGGTCGTAGTAGATACAAGTGTGGGATTCTCTGTACTGGGATCAACCATTTTCTGAATACTGGTACTGAGGCTGTCCTAAGACTGCCCAACCAGTAGAATCTAGCCCTTGATTGACTTCACTCAGCAGGATACTGAGGGTTTGAACCTTGCTCTTCGCGACGTTTCTATCAGTCTCTGTTCTTGTCCAATGTGACAGTTCTCTAATTCTCACTGCTGCGTTACCCTTGGAGCACCACCAAGGATAGCATTAATAGAGACGTCAGCAAACTCCTTTTCTGAGTGAAGAATCTCCCAAAACTCAGCAAAGCGCCATCTACCTTCCTGTTTCAGAGGCACCTAAGTACTTAGTGTTTCGCCAGCACGCCTCCGCAAATGTATGTAGCACGTCCTGGGGGCACTAAAATTATCAACGTAATCAATTGAGATACACACATACTATAGAGAGCTGTAGCCTGCGACTAAGCGAGTTCGCTGTTGTTCCGGGCCTCCGGCTGCTGCCACTGCAGCTGCATTAGTGGTTGCATTGCTTGTTTGTGTTACAGGAATAACCTCTTTGAAAAGCCAGCAGACATTGCAGAACACAGTGTTTGGGGTTGGGCGCGCGGGGATGAGGTCGGGTGTTGGTCCTCTTTACGTCGGAATTGGTGCATGGATTGCCACATTCACTCAGGCCTAGCACTCGCTCGTGACTCCTCAAATTTTTGGGTTAAAACCGTCCTGTGCGATGTCAAATGGAACCAAATGTTCCGTATGGTCCAACCTTGCCTGTGTTCAAGAGCGAAATCATCAAATTCTCTGTATCTGATCTTGTCCAACCCAGCATGAAAGGTACTTCTTACGCCATACTAATTTAAGCTATAATAGAAGTTCCAACAACTGCCAGTGCTAGAAAGAGCTACATCGCACGTCTCACAACTCCACCTCTTTCAATAAGGACCTAAGGTCACCCGAGGTCGCTCCACCGAGTCATCAGATAAAAGTGGGTCGGTACAAAAGTGTAGCCTTGATGGATGACCTGGCCAAGAACCAAGGCGAGATTCTATTTCTAATTTCGATTCGATATCTGACCTAGGTCAACGCAGTCGTTTATGTTGGAAGGACCAAGAGAGCAGGTGTATGTACTAGTGCCAATGGGTAGTTGTGTTGCATTGACTTGATTCATTCTATGTAGCTAGTAGGAAAGGGGAAGCCGAAGATATAGCTCCTTTCGCTATCATGCCTGAGGCATGGTGGTGTTATTGGGGCACGGATCAACTATTGATTAGCCAATTAGAGTGCGCGCTACTACGCGCTGCCACCTAATCCAACAGTTTAGGGATCATGTGTCTGTGGCTGTGGCACATGGGTGTTTTCACCGCTACGAATTCCCTCACTTCGCTCGTGAGACCTCAATTCTACCAGACTCCACTTGCCACCTCTGGCAACTCCCTCTACGCCACCGTAGTAACTACGGCATCTCCCACAGTCACAGCACATCCTATTACGATTGGTACTACTCGATGATTGCAGGGGCGCTGGATCTGGACGACGCCAGTCACCAGTCAAGTCATTTGATACGTGGCCAAGGATACTCTCACCACAGCACGACGAGGACTCATCAGGGAAAGCGGATCGATTATATGTTTCTGTCGCCAAAAATGCGACGTGGCCACGCCACGCTAAATGGTCGGTTAGACCCCCCTATATACCGTGCAACAGTCTCTTGTCCAATCGTCCGGCCATCAGTCGATAGATCTTTGATGTACGTTTATGTACTAGATCGCGAAGATGTCAGTGTTAAAGACCTTTAAGTACGGATAATACGCTGTGGGATTCTGCTGTGCGAGGAAATGCCTACTATAGCAGGAAGTCATTTACAGTCCTTCACTAGGATCTTTACTAGGGGCCTTCGTAGACCTTCGTCTATGAAGGAGACCTTCTTGGATCAAGATGACCTCCGTCAATTAACAAGACTCTTGTCAGATACGCAGATATCATAAAGGACACTAGAATCGTAGTCCTACTTAGCCGAAGGTTTTCCTACCTCTAGGATGCCGATAAATTGGCCTGGTATCAGCTTACTAGTAAGCATGACGAACGACATGTTTCAAGAATCAACGACAGATATTACCTTGGGCCCACATCATGGGTTTAGCATGGCAACAAGTGAGACCCGCGCCACGAATTATCTTATGCTGAAGAGCCCAGGTCTAAGCCCATTCAATAGCAAACCAGTTCTCCAACAGTGTGCAGTGGTTCACTTGGCCGTGTAGGATTTGTTCGAACACAGATTGGACGACCTCTGGCAGAGACTTTATAGGAGGCTTGAATGAACTACTTTGTGTCTAAAATGAAGGCCCCTGTCTCTGTCACTGCGACGACATATGCATGCCCGACCTGTCTCACTACAACTCATAGCGAAACTGTGGATTCTGTGAAGACGTGAGCCTTTGCGTTAATTCTCTTGGCCACTTCTCAGCGGATAGACTCACCCTTTTGTCCGTGCAATCGTCGTCGTAAGCATGATCATAGCCCTCCAAAATGCCAGACTTATCCCGCTTACGGTTGTCCCAAACGCAAACATACCGATATGCGACTCCCAAGAGACCGGCCACTACCGACGCAATCAGCACAACAACGAAGCCAGGCTTGTATCTTGGAGCGTCCTTGTCCTTGAACAAAAGAGGGCCAACAAAATTTCCTAAGCAGTACCCTACGAACAACCCTGAGGATGCAAAGGAGCGCTTCGTATAACCAGCGGTGTTGGCTATCTGCAATCCCATGAGGACGGCATATGTAGAACCAAGCGCGTGGATGATGACTGTTGCAAATATCAGACCCCCCTTGGCACTGAGAGGCAAGGTACAAAGAAGCACGCACGCAAAGGCATTGATCAGCTGGCCAAGTAAAATAAGCCAGGTCCGTATGCCGTGGAATCTCATCGCCAGATAGGTGAAGGTTATTTGCAGCGTGCCACTGAACGCACCGCCTGGAATGAGCAAGAGTAGCGACTGGAAGTTAGTGTATCCCCAGCTCTTGATCATCAATGGAATGAACGCGGAGTTGGGGGCATTGCTGAGCATTGCCAGGAAAGAAATGCCGAATACGATCCAGAACTTGGGGTCAGCGGCCAGCTCGAGTACCTGATATAGCTTGAAGTGCTTGTTACGGATTCCCGAGTTATTTGTGCGCAAACGGGCCACTAGTATGTATCGCTCGCGTTTGCCCAGATGCCTGGCCCGAACCGGATCGGGAGGCAAGATGAAGGGGAGAGTGATACCCCAGACAACGGTCAGGGTGCCGGCGAAGTAGAACATGTAATGCCAGGAGGATCCATCCGCGTGTATGGACCCAAGACCATAATTGATGAGGGGGGCTACTAAAGACTGGTAACCATTGAAGGACTGCCAAATTCTGTATTGAACGCCAAAATTTAGTACCACAAACCACAAAATCAGTTCAAGAGACGGAATGGAAGAACCGCCTACCCCATGCGCAGGGCCTGCTCATCCTTTTTGTACCAACTTCCAACGATCATCATGAACATGGGACTGATGCCGGCTTCGAGAACACCGAGAAAGAAGCGCTGCGTGTAAATGCCTTGGTAGTTGGTACAAGCCGTTGTTAGAAGCAGGCATATGCCCCATAGAGTCACGATAACCGAGACAACTCTCTCAACAGGATACCTCTGGGCGATCATCATGATAGGGTACGCTCCAACCAAGAAGCCCAGATAGAAGATGGAGGAGGTGAAGGAATAACGGTTGCCGACTGTAAGTCCCAGGTCCTGACGAAAGCCGAAAAGAGCCTGCCAGTTGGGCAGATGGTTAGCAACTCTCGATCATCTGATCATCTGAACGTGATTACCTAGGTAGGTACTTACGGCTTGCGCAATCATGCCCTTGTCGTGGTGCTGTAGGAAATAAGTCGCACACAGCACTGGCATCAATCGCCAGTCGATCTTGCGACGAGCGCGCCTCTCTTCTTCCTCACTCCACTCGGTTGCCCCGTCATAGCTGTTCAAGACTTTCGCCGCCTCATCATCGTGAACGACATGGATCTGAGCTGACTCCTTGGTCGGGACGCTTTGGCTGACGGTCTTGGTCTCTGTAGCCACTTTGGAGTCCATGTTCTTCGAGGGTTTGACAAGCACAGCTGCAGAGCAAGACGAAAACCGACTGAGAGCTCACATGGATAAAGGAATCAGAAAAATTGGACGTCGCACTTATAAGAGCGAACCGAGGCCTAACTGCCCAAAGTCATATGCCGACGAGCCCGGCTATATTTGGATCTGCAAAAGATCCGATTTGGAAAAACCCCTCATGGTCGAAATGGCTGCTCAGGTCAAATGACATTCCCTCCCTGCTTTTGCATAGGAAGCCCACATAGCAACAAGTCCCGACGAAAACGCAGGATCCAAGCGAATCTGTAGATACCTTCCAATCATCTTTCTGCCGCACCGCAACCCTCCTCCCGCATATCTCCACTGTCCACGTAGTCCGTAGTCCGTAGTCCGTAGTCCGTAACTAGTCCGTAGTTGGTAAGTATTCCGTACATAAATCTTATTTAGCCCCTGTCAATATTGCTTGTCACAAGCCCTGCGAACGAACCCTTGAGGTAACTCCAATAGTTAGTTAGTTAGTGTGCAACATGCTGCTAGCAACATTCTGCCCTATCCATGCGTCGATTCCCAGCACCAGACGTTTTAGTATTACTTTGGCGCTCATCCTACTAGTTTGGATTGGGACTTGCCGATTGATTACTGGCATCTTCTTGACCAGCCTCTGAAATAGTCCGAACGATAGCCCGAACGGCAGCCTGCGGCTCGGTTCGTATCGCTCCTACAACAATCGCATATGATACGTGTCGACGAATGGCGCCGATAGCGCCCGCTCCTACGGATAGTCCGTACGCTTTCTCAAGCGCCCGAAGCGGGAGCGAAATGATTAGGCTCTGGAATTACGGAAAGAGACCCAGTGACGATATTACTACGAAAGGTGCTGTAGCCCTTAAGAATGCAGAGGCACAAGCGCATTAAGCCGTATTACAAGCACGATCTTTAATAGCACTTTCTGTCCAAGACCAACCCTTAGAAAACATTTCCTATATATTTTACGCTACATTAGCAATATAGGGCTGCATACGTCACAATTTCCCTACTGGGGTCGTGGCTATACCATTTGGTGCAACGGTCAAGCGTTGCATCATAGTTCGATAAATCCCGTAACAATGTAGATTAGGAGATTAAAAACCAATGACTGCTTTAAGCCTACATTTACACCTTCGCGGGCATATTCAAGAGCTCTAGGTGCGTCAAAGATGGGGTTGATAATGTTAATTCTGCAGCAACTTACTCCACAGGAATCAATTGGACGCCCTGCAGCGCCTTACAACACCGAGTCTCACGATGCCTCAGATTTACGGGGCAAACTTGATTACACCTCGTAAGATGGCTCATTCATCTAGGATTAGAGTGTAAACCTCTCTGCTAATGTTGAGGGCGAGGCTAATGAGAGCTAAAAGTGCGATTTTGAAGGAATTTGAGAAAGGTGAGCGTCTTCCACTGTCATGGATTTATAACTAACTTAAACAGAGTGACCTAAATAGCTTCAAGTTCATATAAATATAATTACTGCGTGGTTACTTAGTCCATCTCACTTAAAGCCGGTAATAGATATCATAGCCAGTCTAGCCACACCGGTGGTGCCGGATAAAAGCTTCTTCATTTTCGAAGGCTGCCATTCCCTTGGCAGCAGCCTCTTCACAATTCTCAGTCATTTCTATCAGCTCTCTAATAAGCGGGCTTGGATTTCCTCCGTGTCTTGCGGAAGAAGCGAGTCACAATCCATTACTCGATTCCTACAGCCGGTCAAAGTCACTCGGCTGCTTCGGAAGTGAGCTGCCCCCAAGCCTTAGATATCACACCACAGGATGTAGACAGAATTATTAGTGCTTACGTCATTTGAGTAATAAGATAACAGTTGCCATATATTTGTAACATTAATAACCACACGTGGCTAAACTTACCCAGCCATACCTGCTAGCCTGAATGACATTTTACCAGTTGCCGACTGGTCTCTAACGATATATCCGGTCGCCCAGAATCGAAATCCAGCAAGTCCCTGTTCGTGCAACGCAGCCAGCGGAGAAATCAGCCGCGACTCCCAGTTCATTTTCCAATTACGGACTATATCCGAGCGTTCGTGATAGCGGATTACCCACTGGCAGAGGCCAATTCTAATTATTCCGAATAATACGTTAGTGCTCCCTCAGTTTGAGCTTTACGTCTGGGGTATCTACCAGCCTAATTTAGGCAATGGTCAAATTCACCCGTATGATGCCGAGCACTTCACGAGGGCCTTATTGATGTTTGTGCTCCTTACTACGTGATCACTAGAGCGGTGAAGCAGCGGACACATCTTACAATTAATGAGCACAATAAAGCAGGAATTTATATATTAGCGTGTCTAGAAACAAGTATACCTGGGCGGAATCTTGGCTTGTGCCAAATTCCCGCCGTCGTTATCCCTTCAGATGTTGCGGACTCATTCATCAGCCTACAGTTGATATTTCGCAATGCGATCCCAAAGAAAGCAAAAGACCTCATAAACCAAGACATCCACTCTACCTGTATACCTGGATGGTACGCAGAATGCAGTTCATACAGCTCCTCGTCTTTGTGTGGCAGCTTGCTGAAATCGCGAATGCGACACCGTGGAGAGAGTCGAAGATACAAAATCCTCATCAAGTGGATCATGATAAAATCAGACCTATTCCAGAGACATTGCCATCTGGCTGGCTAGGCTATTATATTAAAAAATTCCAGCCCTACTTTAATACCGAAGGCCCAGGATGCTGGCCGTACCCTGCCGTGGACAGTGATGGCAACTGGAGGTATGACACACAGTTTCGCTGGTATTCTATCTACAAAGCAGAGCTAACATGTTCATCTTCTTCATCTCCAGCGGCGGCCTAAAGCACACTGGAAGCAAATCAGGCGACTGCACCAACAGCATAGGACAGGTGTACGTTCGCGGTGGCTGGTACATGTCGCGTCACGTCTTCATATACGCATATTATACTCCCAAAGACGAGACCTTTCTTGGATTCGGACATAGAAATGACTGGGAGTCCGTCGCGATCTGGGTTGATAACCCGTTAAAAGCAAATGCCACGATTATCGGCGGCGCGGTATCCGGACATGGGAAGTATACCAAAACGACCGACCTCGGGGAGATTCATTTCCATAACGGACATCCACTGACGAGATACTACGCCGACGACAAACTTTCAACCCATCGTATAGGATGGACGGAAAAGATCGGCGGACTCCAGCCTGCTGTTGAATGGCGGCTCCTCCCCAAGGCGGCGCAAGAGACTTTGGCACATCATGACTGGGGAAATGCGAATTTTCCTCTTGCTGAAAGCTTTGAGAACGAAGTGAGAAATTCTTTCCCTTTTTGATATAGTTGCTTTGAGACTGGCGAGTGTTTGGTTTGCTGAAGAAAATGGGGAGCGTATACTGTCCCTCGTTCGTGATGTATGGAAAGCTGCAAAAGGAGTACACATGTGTCATGGACGAATGATACACGAGAGTGAAGGAGAAAGGGAAATAATAGTGGTTCCCTCGTACTACCTGCTATCATGGAACAGACCCGGATCGTTCACTATTACACTGTCGCTATTCACACTCGCTTCGGTTTTCAACCTGTTCCATGCTGTCCCCAGAAGTCTGGAACACGTCAAGATTTCGCACTCTATTTCTCTTTATGCGTATTCATATTGTACGAGTCGATCATGTTGTTTCCAATTTCTCCAGTTACGGATATCCACCGACAGCCTGTATAGACATAAGAGGTCTCGAGGCTACGCGTCGAGAAAAGATGAGCCCTTGGGATAGTGTAATGATTGATTAAGACTGTACATACGATGAAGAAGGATAGATACTGAGACAGCCACATATGAGCTACCGCGTGAATGCCTCCAAGTGCCTTTTTCGTAACTGATTCCGTGCTCCATTACTCTTGTGTGGTTACCGTCCCTGACAGTGATGCAATATGACCAACACGGTTTGTAGGATGTGAATATAAAGGCCAACTGATTTCTATCAGGCAATGAACTAGCAGGGGATCAGGGAATTTAGATTGTATATCACAACACCTCTGTTGGTTTCTCACTTTCTAAAAATAGTCCCTTGTTTCATCTGACGAACCGTGAGGATGATATTTCTTTCCTCAACGAAAACCTACAGGCCATTGACACTATGAAGTAAATGGGAAACTCTGTCTTGGTTTGAATGCTCCCCTGGCCTGAATTTTTTTTTTCAAACTATACATTTATATCAAATCAGCTGCAACACTAAACGGGCTCATATCCATTCGCTGTCTGACCCTAATGAGCATTCTACGTGCTAGGCAAAAACACAGATATGATTCGACGCTAATTTCTGATCAGAGCACTTGCCGAAAATAAATTCCATTCCAGGCTCGGCTGGGCCTTTTTTCCAACCCGCTTTACTCGAAGACTGTGGTTCACTGACGCTCAAATTATCCGGAAAACGACGTTTCACTTGGCGCCTGGCAATGTCTTCGCGGTAATGTATTTTTCTCGTTTGAATCGAATTTCTCATGTTACTAATGCCTTCAACGTCAGGAGCGCTGTGTAGTCCGTAGATGTCTATATCCACGTTTCTCTTCATCGCCAACTCGCCCTTCTTACCGTGGGAAGTACAATTTAAGCAAGGCGTATAATTGCATCCTGGTGATCTCATTTCGAATTGATTTTCTAGGTACTGACATTAATGAGAAGATCTTCCCACGTCAGATGACAGTACCCTTCAATCACGCTGCAAAGGAGGCATATATTGATTTGGAAGCCTTGCATTCATTTGGATCTTGTGGACATACGGACGCAAGGAATTACGCGATAATAAGATACATAAGAAACATTCAGAACTAGAAAGTCAGACCCGATCATAAGCAAATCATTTGACAGCAGCTCTACAGCTACTTTTGAGGTCTCTGTGTTTTGACACCTGGCACAGCATCCAAAGTGGCTGTAAAAACACAAGGCTACTTATACTTGTCTTCGTCTATGCTAGATCTACTTGAAAGAAACGGTCGTATTTCTTCGTTTCTCAGCTTTCATGCTCATTTAGGGAACCACTTCCTTCTGTATTAATTGCCTGATCTTATGGTATGGAATTCCTATGTGCTGGCTCGCACATACACTAAAGACAGCGCCGCAACGGAAACCAACGACGCCAAATTCCACGAGCGGCACCACACATGGGGATCCGATGCAAAAAAGCTCATGGAATTAATACACGAGGAAGTGGCCAAGACATACTGGATCCCCAGAAACCAATCCAGTCGATCTAGCAACCAAGACCGTACCGAGGTCTGAGTTCCATGGTCAAAGGAGGTTGGATGGCGAAAGGCAGCTAAGGTGGAAGGAATCAAACGCTGAGGTGAAGGGATCCGAAGGCCGCCGCTCTTTCCTTACAAGGTTTTAAAGAGGATAGCAGGAACAGATTGAACAGACCGTAATTGATAGGTAGCTGGAAACTTCATTTGACTCAACCACTATCGTCATCTCTGCTAGAAGAGAGGTGGTCGATTTTCATGGCCGATCACGACCACCTCAGCTGGATCGCGTGGTGTCTGACGATAATGACCCTTTTGCTAGCAATTGGAAGACCACTTAAGGTTGTTCTGTCCTATGCTTCAATAGTACATCAGGCCTGTCGTATTCTGCTCCGTGCTAAACTCGGTGGCCGTCATGTCCTTATGAGCAACGCATCATTTGCCCATGGACACTCAAATTGCCACAAGCTCCTTGTAGCACAAGAAGCATGTTACGAGGACGGGGCGATCTGTTAATGTGTCATCTAGCGACAAACTGCAACAAAAGCACCGATAGACACCATGCCCAGGAAGGATAGCACGGGTTGAGCAAATCAAACACAAACACGAACCACGTATAGAGCGGATATGCCAATCAACGCACGTGCTACGGTAGTTAGCCACTTGACACTGTGATCAACTGGCACCATTCCTAATTTTGCATGTGAAAATTTACACCTATATAACAAGAAAAAACCGTCATTTGTCGCGTAATGTGAGGGCGAGTCGCCCGAGACATTGAGACAGCAGCCACTAGTCCGTCATTGAAACCCACACAAGCCCAGGAATAAAGATCCCAAAACACATTACCGTCATGATCCACGCACCTGCTCTATCGGCTGTCGTTACTTCCGCAGGCTTCTTGAGGCCGTCATTGGCACGTCCGCTGCCGTCATTTCCTTTTGAAATACCACCACTTGCGTTGGTTACCGGAGGCTCGGCCATGTCAATCAATAGGCTCGAAACCGCTGCCACCGCATCCATTGCCTCGCCAGCACCGCTCGTATGATCGGTCGCAGGATCGACGTAGTGGCCCATGGACCAATAAAAGCCGCACTGTGTCCCGCTGCTACCTCCGGTGCATTGGGCCACGGCAGCCTCAGTCGACGTCTTTAACACAGGCAGAATACGGTCTCGCGTGTAAGGAGCGATCTGTGTCACCACGGCTAGCCAGCGATGGAGGTAGCCTTTAAAAGACAGCATATCTGCGGTGCAGAGGCCTGTCTTCATCTCACAATTAGGCTCGTATGCTATGCCGTTGGGAAAAAAGTTCTGTAACGACGCATTGAGCAAGTTGTCGATTCGAGACTTCCATTTATCAGCGCCATTGGTCTGAGGGAAAGAAAAATATTGTTAGTATCTTACAAAAAATATTCGACATGTGTGGTAAGAGTGGATAGTGACTGGAGTCTCAACTCACATAGTTATACATAAAGGCTGCCCCTTGTAAAAGAACAGCAGCGTTGTAGGAAAAGGTTGACTTTGTAAGGATTGTACAATTGTCTTTGCCGTATCCACCATCATAGACAATCCAGGTGTCGTGATCAATGTATTTGACTGACCAGATCCAATCCCAGGTATCTTCGGCATATTTCGCATACGTATCATTGTTTGTGTAACGAGCAAGGCGTGCGCCCATGTTGAAGAAGCACCCATTTGATATGGCTGTAAAATCGTCAGACTCTTCAGGATGCCAGACACCAATTTTTGCTTCTATGTGCATATTCGAAAGGGCCGGGCTGAGATCAACTTACTGTTCTTATAGTCATAACCCTTATTCATGGGTGGAATCTGCCAATGCAAACCTCCTCCACAAAGCTTGTCATGTCTAGCTGGGTCCGCCTGAGTCGCCCATACTGACTGAGCCAGAGCAAGCCATTGCGGCTTGTCGGCGGGAGGATTTGGGAAGCGCGTCTCGGCTGCAAGCATCGCGCTCATTCCCCAGAAAGCCTGGTCGTCATTGCCCAGCGAGAGGGAGTAGTTCTCCGTCATATAATCAGCCGTACCACCGACCTGATGAAGCATGCCCTGCATGACAAGATGGTTATAAGTTGAATCGCCCGTCAGATGCCAATAGTCAATGAACGTGCCCATTAAAGCGCCTCCCTGCCACCAGTAGTATGGGCCTTTGTTCTCTGATGGAGGCCCGGGGAGAATCCCAGGCACTTGTCCATACTCATCGCCATGATAGAGACTCCTCAGATCTGCAGCCATTGAGCGAGCCGTCTCCTTGATGTGGTCTGGTGATTTCGATTGCATTAGCTTTTGGCGACCTGCTGTCGAGGTGGCTGTGGAAGAAGCAAGGGAGGAAATCATGTGCTTACCTACGGTGTCAATCTTGTATGCCGCACTCGCATGCGATATTAGCAGCGAAAGGGCTGGAAGCATCGCTGCCGCCAGCCTGCTGAAGCAGTAACGACTGCTTGATGGTGTCATGATGAAGGCGGGCTGAGCACCGCGACCATTTGAAAAACACAGCAAATCAATGACCGCAGTTCATGTCAGAGCCACACCGGCTTTGAATCGACTCTGCCTTGATCGTGACTCAGCAGATACGCGGCCAATGAATGTCATCGACCCCAGCGCCAGCTGCAATCATACGGGTTGATGTTGATATTGATGTTGATAATACGACGACGACGATGACGGTCAGTGATAAAGTCACCCAATTCTTTCTCTATTGTTGTGGTTAGAGTGGGCCCAAGGTTCATTAATTACCTCGACTCCATGAAAAGCGGGTAAAAACCAATCCAAGTCATTCATGGCTGCGTTTGCTCTGACCGTATTACTATTGTGGACATGGAGGCTCCAGGGTGGCAATATTTGCGGGACAGGTATGGAGCAGTCGGTACAGTATGTACAGTTTGTGAAAAGAAAATTGTAAAACGTGGCATGAACAGGTGTTAATTAGTTAAAGCATTGACTATTGACTCGTGCCCATTTACTCAACGCCGCTGATGAGGTCCCCGAGCCGAGCCAGCTGAAACTGCTTGCGCGCCCATGCACTCATAATAGAAAAAAAAAAAAAAGTACGGATTTCTCCGTACGAAGTACAAAGTCATTTTCATACGGACTACCTAGATACCTGGTAGATATGAGGCTAGGATTAGGTACTAAACACGCAGCAACGGATTTTTGAACACGCGGCAGCAACTAAGCCTAGAGTAGAAGAATAATGGGGCTTATAACTTAAATTATGGGGACAATCTAGTAGAGGCTGTGCCTGTTAAGGGCTTAAGTTATAAACATATTATATAAGTAACGAAGCTTTAATTAATAGATACTTTAGTTAAAAGAGATGCTACATTATAGAGAGTGCTATAACTAGGGGCTTTACTAGTACGGCGTCTCAACACCTAGTACAAGAGATAGTGAAGTACTTTTACCAGTAAAATCCCCGCAAAAATACTTGCTACTGCGTGGTCTGAAATCCGTCGCTGCGTGTTTAGGTGCTCCTTAAGCATACAGCTAGTCCACTTAAGCATATGTCCGCCGCTTAGATGGCTCCACCTGTGCTATCAAGGATTAGAACCAATGAAAGACCTTCTTTTGAAGATTCTTCCTCTCCCATAATAGTAGAAGCTAGGTACCTAAAAGCACTTAAGCTACAAAGAGATACTTATTGTCTCTCGCTTAAGGGGTATCGTGGGGCTAAGTACTGGGTTGGAGCCTTCTCAGCGTCAAGGCGACGTACCATTGATTACCACATATGGCATACCTGCATACCCATCTCTCATTATGCGCACACCCACGACATGCATTACAATAATATCGTGCAACGCGCAGACTTTGTGACGGTCCGACCGTCCACCAATCATGGCCAATGTTGCCTTGTGGCATTTGCTCACTTTGTCCATCGAATCATCCATCCAAATCATCCATCCATCCATCCAAACCATCCATCCATCCATCCATCCATGAGCTTTTTATTTCCACAACAAGTTGTCATTGTGTCTTGGTGAACATCGCGCGCCTGGAGCGGAGCTGTTGAGGTTCCAACACTAGTCGACTCACTCATTCATTCGTTTCTTTCGGCTTCAATCTGTCCATGTCCAGTGTCTCTCGACTGCTGTTCTCTTGACCTCAGCCCCGCTCGCTGCATCCGTATCTCATGGGAAAAGTCATTGCCTTGATATGCTGCCCTTGTATCACGTTCGTTAAGCCCGCCTCATCATTGAACCCTCTTCAACCGGTTGGTCGATCGCATTGCCAAGATGCATTTACACTTCTTCGGCGCTTTCGCTGCGCTGATGGGTCTGGCCGTCCATCCGACTCTCTGTTTACAAAAATTGGAATCCACGGCACTCGCTAGCTGCCAAGACGACTCTCGCTTCTCAGCCAGTTTATTCAAAGTCGTCTACACTCCCAGCAACGACTCCGCAAGCTTCGAAGTAGCCGTCACTTCTACCGTCGAAAATTATGTCACCTTTGATATTCGCGTTTTCGCATACGGATACCAGATCCTCCAGATGGTCTTGGACCCTTGCAAGTTAGATATTGGCTTTTGCCCTATGCAAGCTAGCAGATTCACCAACAAGTTTAACCAGCCCATCGACCCTTCTATTCTCAAAGATCTGCCCGGGATAGCCTACACTGTTCCCGACCTCGACGCTTCAGTCAGGGTCTTCATCAATGTTACTGGTACCCACGAATCCATAGCCTGCCTCGAAGCCAAAATATCCAACGGCAAGACAGTTAATCAGCTTGGCGTGAAGTGGTCTACTGCCATCATTGCCGGTCTGGCCTTGATATCCTCGGCCATTGTCAACTTCCTTGGCCAATTCAACGCTGCTGCTCATCTCGCTGCCAATGCACTTTCCCTCTTTAGCTATTTTCAAACCCAAGCTACCATCGGCTTCATGGCCGTTCACCTACCTCCTATCGTTCAGTCTTGGACGCAAAACTTCCAATGGTCCATGGGCATCATTCGCGTCGGCTTCTTGCAGAACATCGCCACGTGGTACCAGCGCGCAACTGGAGGCACAGCAGGCACCGTCTTGGAAAACCTATCAAGGGTTTCTGTTTCTGTTCAGAAGCGCGGCCTCGTCAAGCGTCAAGACGATGGTGTGAGCCTGCACGTCGTCAGAGGTATCGAGAGAGTCGCTTTCTTGTCCAACATTGAATCAACAAACCTCTTCATGACAGCTGCCATCTTCTTCATCATCTTCGTCTTTGCTACCATTATTTCCGTTGTCTGCTTCCAAGCAATCTGCCAGTTTGCTGCGAACAAGGGCGTGATTAATTCCGACCGCGTAACGAACTTCAGTCGAGATTGGCGCGTCACCCTTAAGGGGATCCTATACCGGGTGGCACTTATTTGCTTTCCACAGATGACTATTCTTCCATTCTGGGAGTTCACGCGAATCGACTCAGGGGCGGAAGTTGCTTTAGCAGCTTTATTCCTATTCGGCCTCACCGGGCTCCTCGCCTGGGGATCCAGCATGGTTATTCGAACTGCACAACGTTCAGTCGCCCTTCACAAAAACCCGGCATACATCCTGTATTCTAATTCACGCACCCTCAGCAAGTGGGGATTCTTATATATACAGTTTCGCGCGTCAGCATATTACTTTATTGTTCCTTGCCTTGCTTACATTATGGTTAAGTCGCTATTTATTGCTTTTGCGCAGCAGAACGGCGTTGTGCAAGCAGTCGCACTGCTGGTTATTGAAGCCACAGCTATTATCGGCGCAACGGTGATGCGGCCCTGGATGGACAGGCCCACAGATTCTTTCAATATTGCGATCTATGTGGTTAATTTCTTAAATGCTATCTTCATCTTCATTTTCACTAATGTTATCGGCGTTCCGGGGGTTGTTATTGGTGTGTTCGGGGTTGTCTTATTTGTTCTCAATGCAGTTTTTGCCTGCGTGTTGTTGATCATGGTCATTGTGTCAACGACCATGATGATGCTGCGCAAGAACCCGGATGCTCGCTATCGATTCATGTCTGACGATCGCGCTTCCTTCATCAAGTCGGAAATCCACCTTGATAATGTCAAAGAGCTGGACGCACTGGCAGCTACCGCCCGGGGCGACGATTCTCGGACTTCGCTACACCTTGGACATGACCGGATGCCGTGGCTCAACACGCCCTCCTTGCCCCTTTTGCATGGGAGCGGCACTAGGTCCTTGAATTCATCGCGTTCCGCTTTATCGACTTCTCACGGTCACAAGGGGTCACTGACCGGGCAACAGGAACCCTCGTTGAGTGCCGCATCGCAGAGGAACTCGCGATTCTGAGTCGGCTTGAAGTAGCCATCTCAGCGCTTAGGAGCAATTCCAAAATGAAAAAAATCGGTAAATAATCATACATTTGGACGCTCCAAGGATTTGTATGTGTGGGGGGAGTAATGTTATGCGCAGGATGTATGAGAGGAAGGCTTACATCAATCACCACACTACCTTTCATCCACGGATATGTCCTAGAACTATGCTACGCTAGAGCCACGTCCCACAATTCGGAGAAGACTAACAGGCCCGTATCCCACCGCCGTATCAGAATCTTCCATGGCGCCACCGTCTAATTCGCTGAAATATCCGCAGAATCGTCAAGAAGAACGACCCGAGTTGTTAAAGACCTTACGGAGGTCCCTACCAAGCTTGGAGAGCTACTTATCGCGAGGAGGCTTTGGTTCGATCAAAATTCTCACTTATATTTTAGGTCTGGCCACAGATTCCTTCGAACTTGATGTAAATAGGTTACGAAAACTGGCGATATGTATGCTCTACTGGTTGCGACGAGCGTGACTCGCACGCAGCTAGATCAGTGTCATAATTGATAACACTTGAAATTCGCTTCAGCTCTGTGCGCTCTCTGCCATCTTTCGCTGCGGATTTTTATCTGGAAATTGCTTCTAGATAGTTTATACGCTTTGGCTTTTTGGACGAAAACCAGCGCCGTCGTTGATCAATTCATTACATTTCTAGATATGAATGATTACAACGCTCCTACGAAAAAGATGACAGAAGTGGATTCCGCTGATGGTGTGGTGTTGTGTTGCCCTGCTCTCAATTTTTTTTTTTTTTCTCTAGACACGCAAATGCAAATGCGCTATACGCCGAAAAATGCTACAGCTGAAAACATTTCGAACGGATATTCACATGATCTTCAAGAATAGCAACTATTATACGACACGAGATCATTCCCCAGCTGATCTGGAATTGGCTATCCATCCAAGCAGCATACGACAGAATCTCCTGGGGTTTTATACTTTAATGTCTCCATGTACTAGTTTTCATATTGTCGCCATATTGCCGCGTTGCGAGACTTGGACTTGTTTCAACTCCTCATGGATTCAAACGCCAGCGGCATCGAAGAGGTCACAAATTCCACAAGGTATATCTACACAGACCATTGGCTGCTCAGAAATATTTAGTGAAAAAGTATATTACGGTGGTTGATAGCACATCATCTCTCGACACAGGTCCACATTCTATGTGAAGACGACGAATTCTTTCATCTCAACGGGACTTTGCCTTTGCTAGCAGCAGATTTCATGAGGCTTTTCTGCCAGACAAAAATTAAGACATAATACCATCAATTAGAGCAACCCTAAAGGCGACTCATGTACGCACTTGTTATCCCCTTGATTAACTAGAAAATGTATAGCCCTTAAAAGAAGGCTCTATATCTCGGAATTTCACATCTGGCCGAAGAAGGAAAAAGTTATGCGAAAGAAATGGGACAGGTTTATCAGAAGACATTAATTGCTTTGCGAGGATTGTCGTTTCAAATAGTCTTGCACATTGAGGTTAATGGAGAACAGTAGCTGCTTTGAGTGCCCATAGTAATGAAGATATTTTGGCTCTTCTCACATTAGCCTCGCCATCGTGCTATTCAAATCATCCTCAACCATTCAGAGTTTTAGTAACTATCTGCAATCTAATACGTTACCAGATCAAACTCGTCTCACTCATGTATGGACGTAGAAAGCACAGGAATCAGCAGGATATCCTAACCGAGTCGTTTACAAAGAATTAAAAATCTTAAAAAGCTCGATATGCTGCGGTCAAAGACGACCCTTAGTGGATTCAAATTCGTAATCCAACCTCCTAGCGGCACTCGACTGCAATCGGGCTGCTGACCAGGCAGCTCGATATTGACTTCCCTGAACAAACCCTATTAAGTCCTTGATTCATTCGTTTCCATCACTATTCTATCAACGTCTTTGTGAAGCTTGCTGAGGGCTAGTTTGCAAATAGCGATAAGCCCTCAAGATCGGCTGAACACGAACATTAGTAATATTCGTATATAAAGAAGAGATAGAGTTCTTCAATAATGATACGTAAATGTACGTCAGCAAAGGAAATCATGGACTACAGCCTGTTTCTTGTTCACGGAGACAAGAATCAAATTTCTGTGACGCTCTCTCGATAATGTACATTGATTGGACAGCTAGCAAATGCTGTCTCAATAGTTGTCAGCTTGACAGCTGTCACATTGTACTCTATGGTTGTAGTCTATCATACAAGATCTAAACCAGGGCACCTTCTCTATCCCATTCTCTCAGCTTCGCCCAGTAGCTTCTCCACACTGAATCTCGAATCACCGCTTCCGAACCATTCCACAAGCTTCCTCCGCTCATCCGCCCTCTCTTTCCTCGAGCCTTCGAGTTCTGCATCTGATCCGTCCCAGGCTCCATAGAATCTCTGAAGACACATGACCAGCCACCTCGCCTGCTCTGGCGACACTCCGCGGTCCTCCATCGTCTGGCCCTGCATCAAGACGAGGCCGTTGCCATTCACCAAGTCAAGATGATGAGTGACGGTTGTGTGAGGTTGAGCAAACTCGCCACGAGTCTTGAACTCCGCCAGTTGTGTAAAGAGCACTGTACTGGTGTTGGAAGCAGCATCAAAGGTCCACTGGAGGAAGTGAATTTCAGCGCCCTGGCTCTCATGGGGGACTGGTAGCACGAAACGCGGCGATTTGCGCGCCATCTCCTCCATAGCCTTATACGACGCGGCGGGTATGACGGCGCACAGCTTCTGGAGCGAATTGGCATGTCTCAGCCGCCAGACTGCAGTCAATTCCTTCTCTGGCAGCTCTCGGATCTTGGCAACGTCCACAATGTCATCTAGCGACTGGATAGCTGCTCTACCAGTCGTGCTGGAAGGCGCTGGTGATGCATTAGAGGGCCTCTCGCCGTTTTCTCTCAGAAATGGGAGGGGTCCCCGATTAGGTTGAGAAACAGGCGTCTCTGCAGCTTGGGGAATGGTTGGGATCGGGTATTCGATGGCATCTTTCTTGCGTTCGGCTTCGATTCTGTCGGCGTATGCTGTTTTAAGGTCTTCGATGCTGTTCAGTCCTTCAGTCTTGGCCTTCTTGTCCAGTTTGTCGCGGTATTTCTCTATAATTGCTTGCGGCGTTTGTTTCGTCGCGAGGAATCGGACATCGTGAACCTGGGCCCATCGCCTTTGTGTTTGGAGTCGCGCCGACGATCGTAGGGGACATGTTGCTAGTTGGCGGAGGGCGGGTGCCCTAATTGAACACATGGCGATTTGGATGTGTCGCAATAGGCGAGCCTGCTGCTGTTCGGTCGCAATTTGAAAAGAAGACGATAAAGGAAACAAGTCTTAAGAACCAATCGCACGACTGCAAGTCTGAATCCAAAAATTCGTCATGATTGATTTGCACTCCTAGGTCTCGAAGCTAGGTGGAGCCAATGAAAGCTCTTGGAATTTCGCCTTGAAGGCTGCAAGCCTTGCTTGACCTTGACCCCACCACCAATCGCAATATTTCCATCTATCAGAAGCAGGGTTTCCATTTCCTAATTTTTGGAAAAAGACAATATAAATTGTCCTTGGAATCTAACTTCTTGTCATCGAGGCCAAATATTTCCGCAGATCGCGGCTTGGAGGACTGCAATTTTTAACCATTTCGGCCTTCGTATCTCGTCCATCTTATTTTGAGAGGGTTTCCTCACTCACTCCAGGAGCGAATTACTGAGCGCAAATTACTCTCTATTGGGTTATATATGCAGATCTTTGTATATCGAAGGGACATACTCTTGAATCAGTCGCATACGGCCTCTTTCGTTGGCGCCATGGCTGACTTCCGGCAACTCGCCATCGAGTTTATCCTTGAAGACAACAAGGGTCAATCTGTTCGCATTGCGCAGCGGGCAGCCCAAGGTTGGTATACCTTCATTTATTATACTGCTCTCAAGTCTCTGATCCTTTACAGAGATCGAAACGGCTCCACCCAATACAATCCCTGTCGCTAGATGGGTAGAATCTGTCCAGCCATGGATGCCTGGAAGTTCCGAAGATGATGCAATGCAGGACGTTAATAGCACTACGGACTGGACAGCAAGAGCAAAAGGTCAGTATCCCGCGCCACAGTCCTGGGTTGGCACAAAGCTGATTTCAAAAGCTTTGGAATTTCTATCTGTGACGTTGCACTACTTAAAGTCAGATACGTTGAAGCCCAGCCAAGGTATGAAACCGCGCCATGGTTCAGCTGCCTTGATAGCACCAGTCTGATCTGTAGCAGTCGACCTGTTAGTCGCGTTCTTTGGTGCCATGTTCGATGTTGATCACAAGGCTGGCATTCTCGCGTCTTCTACTGCGCTATCACGTATTATATCCATGAAAGCGTTTCACCCGAGAAGTGGCAAGTATATAATTCGGCAAGTTTGCAAGTTGAAGGACGACTTCTCCAGACAGGTTCCCAAAACACGGCTTGCTGTATATGAGCTGATCCAATCTCTCATGGCCAATTCCGAGGTGCTAAAAGATCTAAATCACGCTGATGGGGATCAAGCGGCATTCATGAAAGAACTCCTTCACCTCTGCGCGAATGAGCGAGATCCAGATTGTTTGATGGTGTGGTTCGACATCCTACGACTTTTCTCTTCAACATACTCCCCTTCCAAAGATACACTTGAGGAGGTTTATAATGCTTTCAAAGCCTACTTCCCAATCACATTGCCACGCACTGCACAAAGCAACATTACTCCAGTAGAACTCAAGTCTCAGTTACGGAAATGCTTCTCATCGTCTCACAACTTAGCTTCTCTGACTCTGCCTTTCCTTATCGGAAAACTCGACCAGGGTGATGGAGTAACAGTCAGCGTCAAGGTTAGTTGCTCTTGCGAATGAGTTATATGTTGGCATGCTAAGCATAGATAGGTCGATGTGTTGAGGACGATCAAAGCTTGTCTCGAGGCATATCAAGAACCGTCAGAATCTATTATACCGTACGTAAACAGGATTTGGAATAGCTTGAAATATGAAGTTAGGAATGGAGAGGTCGAGGACACCATGTGGGCTACTCTTGAGGTCCTGAAAACTCTTGCCACCCGACTGACGGGCGATGACCTCCGAGACTACACATTGACAGTCACGAGAGATTGTGTGGCCGATCTAGCGACTCCGATGTACACTGCTTCGGCCGGCCGTCTTCTTGTCAGCGTTCTCAGCGCGAATCCCAGCTCATTTGTTCTCATCGTCGCGCCAGCAATTACGCATATTAAGGAGAACCTTCGTCATCCGAAGTCACACACTCACAGTCTGGATCTCCTTAAGATCCTGCGAGTTATTCTGGAAACCAGATTGCTGTTGACAAACTTGGAAATGTCTGAGCAGGAAAAGATGGATTTTGCCGCAGTCGATGGAGCTTTCAAGTCGCTTTTTACAGAGGTATACAAAACACTTCTGGGGCTTGCAACGAAAGAGGATGTGTCGGAGGAGGACATGAAATTAATCACAGAGGCAGTACAAGGTGTCGGTGCACTCGTCGGTCAACCGCTCGTCCGGACTCTACCAGCAATCTCACATTTGAATCCAGAACCTCAGCTTCTTCTATCTCCTTCTACTTGCTCAGAGAGCTGCGAAATACTCTTCAGTGCTGTAACAAGGCATTGGGATGAGCGGGCACGTCGCAGCGGTGCAGATGATCTCGTCAATGAAGCTACAACATCGCTGCGGCGCATTGTTCAAGCATATCCCGAGGCCTTTCAACTTCTGATGGAAAGGGGCATTTCAATGCTCCGCCAGTCCATTGCGAACCTTGCACATGAATCATTGGACTTGATTCAATCACTTGGTCCCCAACTAGCATATATTGGATGCTCATCTGTGTCGGAACGTGGCTCAGGGGCTTTAGCACGCTATTTGCATCTTACGTGGGCACTTATGACTGAGCTCTCCGCTGCGATCGACAGCCAGGCCAGCCCGCGAATATGGTGTTCCTTAATTGCCGGGGTTCATTCTGCTATGAGATATTTCAACGATGCCTGTTTAGAGATGAATCTCTCAAGAGATGAAACAGAAGAAGTGATGAACCTAGACAAGGTTCCGATCAAATATCCTCAAGTTTCTTCCATTGGAAACGTTACGGAACATCATTCAATATCACCATCTGTATCTGTTGCCTCGATTGGTGAGGCCCAACGCGATGCACTACTCGTAGGACTCTATATGGTTGGCCTCTTGTACCAGCGTGCGACGAAGACTGCTGCAAACAAGAATGAGCTTTCACTCAGCGCAGATTTCAACGGCTCAGAGGCTCAACACGAGCGGCGATATCTTTACCTCGTATCCGAGTTAGCCAGCTTTGTCATTCACGAATTAAGCGAAACCCAACAAGCCTGTCTCGAGGTTGAGACTTTCTCGCTGAACCTCTTCCGCAGCAATGATGTAAACACTTCAGGTAGTGCTACTTCATGGGGTTGGCTAACCGAAGGACCGCTGAACATCTTGTCGCTCGGGATCCTCGAGGCCCTAAGGCCATCTCGAGTAGCCAAGCTAGTAAGTTCCAACCGTCCCTGCTTTCCCCACGAATGCTAACAGAATGAACAGTATGAAAGGAACATAGCTCAGCACATTCTTCTGAATGCCGCATCGACGGATCTCGTTTCATCCGATGCAATTTCTAGATCAGTCAGGAGATCTACCCTGGCTGTGCTAGCAAACAAGCACAGCATCGAGACAATCGATTCAGTCATGGAAAATCTAGAAAAGAGCCTCAGTGCCGCTTTGAAACATGCCCGGGAGGACGCCACCCACAACGCAGTCTCATATGGCCTGGAGTCGAGCTTCACTATGTTCGCCATGATAGGAGGTTTACTCAGAAGATACAGCGGTGCCAAGGTCCAACCACTTCTAGATCTTCTCCGAGCAGCCCCCAGTGACCCTCGCTCAGGATATCTCCTGGCGAGAGGCCTCGAGATTATTGTTGTGCCCCAGAGATTCCTCACAAAGGAAAGTTTCGCCATCGTCCGGCCCCTCTGGCTACAGAAAGTTCATGTTTCGCTCATTCAACGCCTCCTGGACGCCGCTCTAGGCAACGATGCCACAGTCACGGATCCTCTCATCAAGACGAACTACAGTATAGCCGTCCTCCTTATGGTCAAGCACGTAAAGTTCACCATCTACGAAGCCGATGCCGATAAGGTCCTCCGCATTGCCATTGGTATCTTGCAGAATCTGGGAACCGGCCCGGATGGGCTCGCGGCCCTGCAGGTCATCAAGGACATCCTATTTGAGGCGTCAGATAAGGCACAAGACCACATCCGAAGCCTGATCAGAATTTGTACGGGGCTTTTCACGAATCGAGATTCGTCCTCGGCATCTCGACCAGGCTGGTTACCTGCTGAGTATGGCTCCGCGGCAAGTAGTTTGGAAGTACGAGCCGCCGCCGGCAAGTTGGCGCTTGAGATCGTAGGTGGGTTGCCGCGAATGTTTGAGCCTAGGCATTTATTGGCGTTTGAGCCGCAAGTTCGGCGAGATCTCTCGACCGCGTGTGGCCATCAAGTGCGTGAGTTGCGAAGTACAGCTCGTTTAGCGCGAAGTGCATGGGCAGACGTGAAATAGACAACTTGCATTGACGGAGTTTGGAGTTGACGCGATTGCATGAGATACGGCAGCACAAGATACATAGGATAAATCAATTGCTGGGTTCAGAGTTTGGACACTGGATGGTTTCCTCCTGGTCTTTGCGGCGAAGGGAAAATGATCATAGCACGCAAGCTCGCTTCCATGAGCACTGCAAGCATTCGCTATTACGGGGACATGTTGGCCAGAAGTTCCACAGCATGATCCGCAACCCTAGCATACAGTATTGTTAACATTGCACACAGCATGATATATCTTCCCCGCAACGGCCTGACCGCCCTGCTCAGCACTTGACTTGGTTCTTTCTTCGCTTGCCCTTCTTCTCAGTCGTCTCTGCTGCAGTCGTACTGGCCTGTTGGCCAGTCCCCGATGCCGCCGTCACAGCATCCAACAACTCCGGGTTTGCGCCCAAAATGTCCTGAGATACACTCTTCACCCTCTTCGGATCCTGCTTTCCAATAGCTGGTACTGAAGAAGCGAAGAACTCCTGGAATGGCTTCGCAACAAAGCGGCCAGTCTCGTCGAACCATGAGGCAAAGCTTCTGGACACCTCGATCACCTGTGGCTCGCCAGTCTTGTCCTCAACCACAGCGGTAACATAGTACGTAGGGTCATTCTTCTTGGTTTTGGTTTGGATCGTGATCTGGAAGTACCCCATGGTCAACAGCGGCCAACCCGCGAATGCTCTCCGAGTCTCGACTCACTGTCTGTCCGGAAGGTGCTTTGCCTTGATAGATTGTGCCCTTTTCCACATACGACATCCAAAATGTGAGGAAGCCATTGAGCAACGCATATATCGCTACCGCCGCAGCAGTGTAGTATTTGGTGCTCTCGAAGCCGAGTGCGTAGTCCCAGCCAAAACAGGCGGCCGCGACGACGAAGGCACCATAACCAATGGCTAATCTGACGTCGATGAGGAAATGAGACTGTTTGAATTTCAGGGAGTTGAGGTAATTGGGCAGAGCGTCATCGGAGGTGTTTTTGAGGTCTAGAAGCTTGAGTTGTTAGCGGTGATGTTTCCGCGAAAACGGGGAACAAGTCGACGATATGCAGGCCTTGAGATATCAAGACTAAGAATTGAAGCCACATGCCTGCCAAATTATACAGACTGATCTTTTCCGTTGCCATGGTTGCTGTATGTTTGGGGGAGCAACGTGGAAACAGTCCAAGCTGAGGGTTGTAGAGTTTGTGAATCGGCGAGGTGTTCTTGTAAGAATGCCATGTATGTCAAGACGGTGGGGCAAAATCAAGCACGGTACAACGGGGTTAGCAGCGCTCTCTGCTGGACGACGTCGGCACGCGGCAGAAAGAAGCTCCGTCAAGCTTCGATTCCAAGAAGCCTTCGTTTGGTTCCTTTCGACGCCGCACTGCTCGCGTTGAGCGCATTCACCATCTTGCTTCCGAGACCTCTCTCACGTCAATTCCGCTCTGCCATCATGGCCCAATTACCCGTCCAGACCCTTCACAGGGATCCCCAGTTGTTGTACGTGCGACCACCGACGTAGTGAGCACTGCCTATGCTAACAAGTATCATAGCTACTGGATCCTGATACCCATCACCGTTGTCATGATTCTCACTGGTGTCCTTCGTCACTATGCATCCGTCCTCATGGCCACGGCGCCCAAGAAGCTCGATGCAAAAGGCATGCGCGAGCAGCGCGCGCTCGGTCGTGGTGTCGCCCTTCGAACCAACCATCATGTGCTTTCACAGAAGGCTTTCGAGGACCGACGAGAATATCTCTGTGCCGGCTATGAGTCGGGTGCGTTTCTGAAGGACCCGAGTCGCAAGGGCCAACCCCCGGCCAATCCTCTGAGCGATCCAAGCCAAATGGAGGGCATGATGGGCATGATGAAGAACAATATGGCCATGATCATTCCCAACACGTTGATTATGAGCTGGATTAATGCCTTTTTCAGCGGCTATGTTATAAGTATGCCCATTTCAGCTACATATTGCTTGAGTTTTGCTGCATGCTAACGTGCTTATAGTGAAACTGCCTTTTCCCATCACCATCAAGTTCAAGAGCATGTTGCAGACGGGTGTTCAGACCAAGGACATGGATCCACGATGGATGTCTAGTATCAGTTGGTACTTTCTTTGCATCTTTGGTCTGCAGTTCGTTTATGTCTTTCTTCTTGGTAGTGACAACGGTATGTGCATAAATGAAAAAGAAACACACGAATACATGGTCACACCTCCCATGCTAACTCCTCTCCAGCTGCCAGCCAGATGGCCCAGCAAATGGCTGCCCAGCAGATGCCTATGAACCCGATGGGTGGCCCAGGCCAGGATCCTGACAAACAGTTCAAGGCGGAGGCTGAGAACTTGGCCGTTATCGAACACTACTCCGTCCTAGACGATGTTGAGGAGCGCTTCCTTGAGGGTATCAAGTCGTAGATTCATGCTAAGAGATGCTGAATAAGAGAACTTTTGTACAATGTTCTATGCCGACCATGTCTGGCCTTAATCCAATGCTCCCCATCCGTCAATCAAGCGCCGTCCCACCACAGACAAACTCCTAGCCCCTCACGTGCCATGCTCCCTTTCACCTTGTAAGGAGTCTTGGCAGGCGTGTCCTCGCCTTGCGACGGTCCAACAGGAGTTTGATCATGCCATTCCTCGTCAATAACTTGAAAGCGCACCATTTCGTGATTATCATAAAACAACCTATCTCCATCGAGATTCCAAATCCACAGTTGTTCGCTGTGGTTATATTCTGCACCTTGGGGCAGTTCCTCATATGGAATAAAAATATCATCAAAGAAGTCTGTCCTCAGATTAATACCTGCGGGCGTAGAACTTCGTATTCTGCCCAGCATGACCTCGCCTTTGAAGGGACGAAACACTATCATCCGGAATTCGACTGATCGCGTTAGCTTTCTTTTTCTTTTTTCTTTTAACCTAAATCACGACCTCTAGTCACCCACTTCCGTATCGCTTACCGTTCACGTTCACAAGACCAGTGCCATGGCCTATCAAGCCTTCTGATGACCAGAGCACATCATATAAGCATATGCAAAGTCCGATCTTTTGAATGACCTGTGCCACTGTGAGTTTTAGGATATAAGATCACAGAACGGTGCATTACAAACCTTGTTGGCGTATTTTGCATTTATGTTGTCTTCTATGGCGGCTATACTGTGCTTGGAGAAGTCCTCTGGCGCAATTTGGACCAGGTCTGCAATTTTTGTCTGAAAGAGATTCTTTGATCAGATGTTGGGTCAATGTGACGTGCCACGGGGCATTCACTCACCAAGATGAACATTGTCAGGATCACATGGGTTGGGTACGAAGGAACCAGAGACAAAGGAATAATGGCCAGATGGAAGATCAATGCGACGCTATCTCTTTCGAACAGCCATTTCTTGAAGTCTGTACTTGATGCCGTTGTTGGCTTGCTGCTGCTCTTCAACCAATCAGTGCATGGCTGAGCCGGGGTTCAAAAATTAGTTAAGCTCCGATTCTGCCGTGGCAGTTCAGGCCTGTTGTGTTCCACCACCTGCCCATTTTTCAACAAAGACCCACTTGGCAGCCCCGCCCGCTACTAATTCTTCGTCATGGTCCCTGCCGACACATTTACATACAAGCTCAGACACGGGGTCAAGGTCGTGACCGTGTTGAAACTAGCCGGTCTAAGGACGTCTCGTCACGCTCCAATGTTCCTATTGTTGTGCTTCATCCGCGTTCTTTATTGCGCTGTTGTCTGCGTCTGTTGACTCAAATCCGAACTTGCATTACAGCTCGCCGCCATTTGTGTACGCCAAGCGGTATCGTCAAATATCGCGACGGAATTGACTTTCTTTGCGACAGATTTGCTGTCGTATCTGCGCTCGTTAGCCTATTGAGGGTCGTTGGGAAACAGACAAGTGTTCTGTCGAAAGCGCCGCAAAGCTGCAGCGCCCAGTCGAAGAAGCCATGTCTAGCTACGGTTACGGCCCTCCTCCACCACCACCTTCGAGCTCCGGCTACGGACATCCGATCGCTTCATATTCCCATCAAGGGCAAAGTCGAGGGGGTCACGGAGTATCACAAAGCTCTCGAGGTCGTGGTGCTCAGTATCCCCGTCCTCGCGACTATCATGCTCCTCTCGCAGCCCATTATGAGTACGCCAGCCAGCCAGCATATCCGACACATCAGGCCTCGTATGGAGCTACACCCGCTCCATTAGGCACTTATCCGCCTCATCCAACTCCATGGGGGACCGACCATAGTGGTCACGCTGCGCATACTGCGCATCCTCATGCCCCTGCACCGATTTCTTCTGCTAACTATCATCCAAACTATGCCCCTCCACCGTTTCCTTCACACAGCCAGCACTCGCAACCACTGTCGTATGGCTCATCGCAGTCCTTTGGACAGTCCTTCCAAGGCCATCCGGCTGCGAATCCACCCCACTGGCCTCTTCATGGGCCCCCCCAACCGTCACATTACACTACCAATCGGGGTAGAGGAGGCAATGGAGATCGCGGCGGCCATAAACCACCTCAATCTGGAGGGCCAGGCCGACATGGACATGATCCTGAGCCTCTACCATCTGCAGCACCATATGGCCAGCCTTACGCGAGTGATCCCCGGGCTGTTCATTATCCCCTTCCCTCATTTCCATACACGAGACCTCCGCCACCGTCTTCAACGGCACGTCATGATAACCGTCTAGGCCAACATTCACGACGCGGTCGAGGTGGCGGACATAGAGACGGCGCTCGTGGTCGAGGTGGACATCACAATAACAATAATAATCACCACGGGAAAACCCGTCAAAACAATCATAATAAATCCAATCACAACGAGAACAAATCTAAGCCTGAGACCCCATCCTTGGGGAAAAAGAAAAAACGCAAGGTCAATACTCTCGGTCTGACACCGGGTGTAGAGTCGGAATCTGAGGACGATGAAGGCGAGGAGAAAGCTCTCACTGAGCTCATAGGAGCAGACACACTGCAGTAAGTCCCAAGTTTCACGCGTCTCAACATTCTTCAATGAGATCATATCTGACATTCAACAATAGAATTAGTGATGTTGCGGCGTTCTTAGCAGAGCGACGTAAGAACTATCCTACCAAGGCACGGGTTGATGCCAAGAAGGCGGCTCAGGTGACCCAAAAAGCGGCAGATAAGACTGCCGATCTTGAGAAACAGGCCGACAGGCTCAGGAAACAGCTCGCCAAGGTTGAATTCTCCATCAAGCGAAAGCGAGAACAGGGAGATGAAGGAGATGAAATGAGAGATCCAGCAGGGGTTTCATCGGGCGATGAGAAGCCAGAAGTCATGTCATCTCGCGCAAAGCCTGCAGCGCCGGTTGCTCTCTTGGCTAAAAAAGCCGATGTGTCACGTCATTGCAAGTATTATTCAACCGGTGGTACCTGCGGCAAGAAGGGCAAGTGCCGCTTCGTTCACGATCCTGAGGTTAGAGAAGCAGCGATCAAAGAACGTGAGGCCAACAACGGTCGCTTGACTATTCAGCAGCGTTTGATTCTGAATGACAAGGAGCAAGAGGATCTCACAGTCCTTCAGTCAATTCAGTACATTCGAGAAAAGGGACTCATGAAATCAGAGAATGGCACGCAAGAGGACAACGAGGCGGGCCAGGATGAGGGCCCAGACCAGGACATACTGAAGCCAGCGCCCACACCGTCTGGATCAGCCCTGCTACCAGCCGCTCCGGCTTCCCTTCCCGCGCCGCCTCCAAAAGAAGAACCGAGCGACGCAACTCTCGACAATTCTGACCCTTCGGTTGACTCCTCGGCTGATGTTAACAGCAATGAGGAGGCCAAGCCTTATGAAGGGTGGTTGTTGGAACCCTACGGGGGTTCAAATGGCGACAAGTCCAAGACGGACGGCTTGCCTTGACGTGTATATTCAGTGTGCTGCATAGTGTAACCACTACTGTAATAGCTTGCCTTGCTGATTCAAATTTCATCTACTAGCGTCAAGGTCTGTAACTCCTGCATAAATGGCTTTCAATGTATCAATAACTAAGATATAACTGCGCATTATGAAGAGCATTCGTATAGTGTCACAACAGGCAGTGACTTAAGAAGACGTGAAGAGCACATGCACAGTCGACATTCTGAAATCTATCCAATAGAGCCCCCCTCTGTCTAGGATCGTCCACTGCGATGTCCTCTCCACTCGCTCATAAACATATGCTTAACATGGAATGTGAAAAAGAGTAAGATCAAAACTCCGTCGCTAATGATCCAAACACCTCCCCCCCCCTCCCCCGGACAAGATTACTTATGGACATCTTGCACAAAAGAAAGATGAGACATAAAACGCCAAGTTCGTTACTTCCGTGGCCAACACGCTTTTGCTGATCCCTCCGGCGCGAAATATTCACGGGATAATGATATAGTGTAGTGCAAGGCATCAGCGGATAATAAAGTACTTTTAGCGTCTTCTGGCGCGCATCTCCTCTAGAGCCCTGCGCTTCCTTTCCTCCTTCGCGGCCTTGAGGGACTTTTCCCGACGTTCTTCTTCAAGATCTTCTTGACGGCCGATGTATTCTGCGCGGCGTTCTTCATGGTCTATGTCTTCCAAGCCAGCCTCCATGTCGGACGAGCCGTCCGAAGCGTAGCCGTATCTTGGACCGTCGATGTCTTCTTCGTCATCGTCATACTCGATAAAGTCGTCTAGTTCCTCATCGTAGTCATCCTCGTAGCGCGAAGACTTTGACGAGGTGTGTCGTGGCACGTTGAGTAGTGCCCCGCCACGTGGTACATCCTTCTTCCGAGCTGGATTGCCTGGTTTCGGTCTGGCCGTTCCCGTGTAACCAGTCGTGGCTTGGGCTGCTTTCCTGAGCTTCTTAGCTGCTTCTGCTTCCTCTTCAGCAGCTACTGCTTTGCCTTTGCCGCGGCTGGCTGCAACGGGCCGAGTGCTCGTTCCTGGTTGAGGATCTTTGGCCGGCTTCTTGTGCGCACCATTCGAGCCATTGCGCTGGGCCGGACGTTGTCCGGGCTTTGCGGTTCCGACGTACCCCCCCGCAGCTCGTCCTTTTGCTGCTGAGGTTGAGACAGGTTGTGGTTCATCTTGAGGCTTTTTTACCGCGCCCTTCTCGACCTTCTTGTGCTGGATCTTCCCCACTTGTCCCATCACAGCCTGTGCTCTCTGACCACGGGCTAGGATTTCGGCGAAGGACCCTTTCTTCGGCGGCCCCCGAGGTGGTGCCGCTGCAGCAGGTGCGCGTGATGGCTGGCGGGGCAGTGCTGATTTCGAGACCTTGGGCGTCGAGCTTGCCGACTTGCTACCTGACGTGCTGGCCGGTCGAGCACTACCCATGTACTGGCTATGAGGGGCCATCGATTTGTCTGAACCAAGCTTCGGCGTCTGGGCAGTGCGCGGTGATTTATAGTCACCCCTGCGCAGCTCGTCGTCTGGCCTTCGTTTGGCCGGGATAGAGCTCGTTCTCTTGAGGGCAGGTGCAGACTCGGAATCCCCTTTGCCGCCGCTAATTTGCGCCAGCAAGTCACCGATCTGAAGGTCAAAGGAGTCAGTCATACTCGTTTCAAATTCTCTAGCCGGATGAGATAGGTCCATGACAAACCGGCATCGTGGCTGCCTTGTCTAAATCAGGCAAGAATAACACTGGCGATATGACTCAATCTAAAGTGTTGACACCCGGCCGGGGCTTGAGTCGTGGTCTGCAACCAGTTATCAGGTATCCTCCTTCTTGCTGGCTCTCCCGCGGCAAGCCAGCGAATCTATTTAGGGAAAGCGAGGCATGGAAAGGCTGGAGGACGATTGAGTCTGATCTTTTTCGTCTGAATGTGTGGATCGGATGCCGATGCAACAAACGTATGTGGAGACCAAGGTGGTCAACAGATTCGAGATGCCAAGCGCAAGACAATCAAACTCAAAGAGAAAGAGCAGAGAGCGCAGCCGCAATTTATAGCCAACCAGCCTGACCAAGGGAGGAGCAGCAGATAAGCCAAGGTTATATTGGTCGATAAGCTATGCACGTAGACCGAACTTGGAAGCCGAATCAGAAAAGCGTGCGCCACAAGTCGCCAAGAATGGATGGCACGTGACGCATCGTATATTTAGTCAAGGATAAAGGAAGGTCATGTGGCGATATCTTCGAATAGGGGCTGTTCTCTGGTTCCCTGAACGCATCTCGCAATACTTAGGAACTGTTTCCTGCAGATTTCTGCGCTTCCACCTCTTTTGTGATCTCCGAGTGGAATGAGAGCCTTGTACTCTTCCGTTTGATCCACGATCTTATGTTGATTCAATCGGTCACTGGTGCTCGCAGTGTAGAGATTGATATGATCGCGTCGCTGAGTAAGTGCGCTTGTGAAGCGCCCAATGCGACCCTTACATCAGCTATGATAGAAGGAACTGGAAGCCAAAGGCATTGTCTTGGCAGCCTTTGATCCTAGCCTTCATTCCCAGGTCTCCTTTGCCTGTATGTTTGAGCTGCAAACGCAGGCGCTTTCGTAGCCTTTGGCCACAATACACTCGGCCAATACCTTTGTCTCAAATCCTTCTGCAACAGCCTCAACCAACGGGGAGCCGAATCAGGCCAGACGAGTTGTATAACTAATACACTCGCAGGAGATGTCATCCTGAGGGATGCACCACGTGATCCACTATGATAAGTACTCCGACGGCCATCTCACATTGCACATAATGCCACACGTCGGAAACAACCTATGTAATTATCAGACAATATCAGAGCTCCTAATGGTTGTATGAACACAATTGTTCGATGTCAAGGCTCTTCAGACACCACATCATTCTCAGCCACACAATTCCCGTGATAGTCACGTGCCTGGCATCTGCTGGCGACCTAGCTCAATTATCCACTTCAGTGGAACCTCCACACCCTAAGACGCCGCTCGCTAATCACGTTTTCGCTCGCCCACAAGAATTGCAAAATTGACATACCTCTCGAATTGTGGCTCCGCTAACTGTTTCTACTCGTTCAACCCCAAGCACACTTTACCAGAACTCGAAGGCTTCAGTCTCCGCCCAACTTGCGGTTAAATTGATTGATTTCTCGTGTTTCTTTGCATCACACCTACTGTAAGTTGACATACCCTGATTGCCCTTGGTATTGCGAGCAGGGAGATTGCGAAAGCATGCAACTTTTGCTGGCGTATAAGCTCGGCGTCGACGCAAATCGGTAGTGCCTTGATACACACGATTTTTCGGGGGAAAAGAGAGAAAACACCTGCCAACTCTACAAAGAGACCATGACCTAACCGAACGCTTTCTTTGAAACAGACACAATGAAGCACCTCGCAGCTTATCTCCTCCTCCAAATCGGAGGCAACTCCTCCCCCTCCGCAAAGGACATCAAGCAGCTCCTCTCTGCCGTCGGCATTGAAGGCGATGACGGTCGCTTGAAACAGCTGCTTTCGGAACTCGAGGACAAAGATATTTCCGAGGTATGTGCAATCCCATGCTGTCATTTCTCGCGGGGAGAGAGTAAATCTTGGAAAACTAACTGCGTGTCGAACAGCTGATCGCTGCTGGTTCGGAGAAACTCGCTTCTGTTCCCTCTGGTGGTGCCGGTGGTGCCGCTAGTGGTACCGCTGCCGCCGCTGGAGGTGCCGCCGCTGATACTCCCGCTGAGGAGAAGAAGGAAGAGGAGAAGGAGGAGTCTGATGAGGATATGGGCTTCGGTCTCTTCGACTAAGCGATTTTTTAGCTCAGGAGCTTGTACGGTGATGACGTCTTACGGATTTCGGAAAAGTTCTGGTCTGGTTGTGCGATGGTTCTTCGGTCTTTGTAACGGCGTGGGAATCGGCTGCGCATGGGTGGATTTGGCAGGTTACATGACGGCCAGCAGCATAGACCTTGATCCCATGAAAATTCACGACTTTCTACACTTTTTTTTTTTCGAAACAATTATTTGTTTGAGCATTATTTCAGTGTTCACTGTGGCTGTCGTGAAGCTGATTATATTTTTTTGGAACTGCACATGGAAACTGGACTTGCGCTTGCTGTGCGCCATTCACTTTCAAGAGATATGGGACAATCACTCAATGCGACACTAATCACAGGGAAATCTTTAAGCAGAATTGTGTTTTATTGCTGTCGATGTACCTTTTCAGACGGTCGATATGATGCCTCCTCACCTTGCACCCACGAGAAGCGTCGAAGCTCATGATGACCCGGCATCTCCTCATACCTTGGCAACAAGGGTCCCTTGAGTTCGGAAGTCGCTGGCAACTCCACGGGTTTTTGCCACAGATAACACGCAGACGGCCGCTGGATAGGAGAAGCCAGTGACTCAGCCGGCGAGGGCTCACTGCGAAACGGTCAGCCCAGGTACATTACTGGTACCCCAAGTACGTCAAAGATTTCGGTGTCGGCACGCACAAGCTCTGCAAAGTTGTAGACTCATCCTGCGAGTCGGTTGGCGAGATGATGGGATAGGTATTCCACAGCGAGTTCGTGCCTGAGGATCCACGACATGCGTGGACAGCATGATATTGCGGTAGCGGCCACGCATGCGGAGGCGTTGCCGGCACAAGCAGCTTGCTTGGACTCGACAGGGTCGACTGGGCACATTGTTGGTGGTCCGCCTTGGCGGTGGCCGAGCATGAAATGCTTTGCCTGCGACTCAATCTTTGACAAGACAGCCAGTGGAACAAGACGCCAATCAAGGCGGTACAGGAAGCCACTGTCACTACGATGCCCGCCACCAGCCCAATGCTATCCCACAGCTTGTTCTTCTCCTCGACAAATACAATTGAGGGACTAGGCGAGGGCCGAAACGATGCGCCTTGGGGTTTCAAGCCAGGTTGTTGGTTCTGCAGATGGTCAGCTCTTGTCTCAACACAACGAGTTAAGATGGCTTGTCCAACCTCATTCGAGACCGGTGATTGTATTTCCGCCGCGGATTCATCCAAATCTGAGATGCCGCCAACTGGCAAGTCTGTTCCTGTCCCGTCTGACCGTTTCTGACCCAAAGTCTTGGTACTCGATGGTCTCGCAGTAAGCGAAAATGATGTCTCAATCCCATTGATCTGCCTGCTCCGCACTTCCGGGCTTGTTTCTAGCACATTTCGGAGCGTTGACTCGGTCATGGTAGATGCTTCTTGTCTTTCACCTTTTGTCCTAGCGGCAACAACATGACCATCAACCTGCACTGAAGCAAACAGTAGGCCGAAGAATATGGCAACCAACATATTAGACAATATCACATACGAACAGAAACCAAAAGAGGCTTATGATTTTAAAAACCGTATGTTTGACGTCGATAATTCAACTTTAGCGAACAGAGCACAGCAGAACCATCGTAATTGCCAAAATCCGTGGGCTAACACCTGCCTGATAAAGCAAATCCGCGAGCATACCCCCAAGGTTCGATTCAACAAAACCACCCCCCCAACCCTCCGATTCGTCAATGTACGTTTCACACAAGCGGGAGGGCGGACCTCCCGCTCTCGCGGATGCTTTTCCGTCGCCACAGCATCTGCTGCTCCACGAACCCTGCATGGGACTGGCCTTGAAACATCAGGCTCTGACAAAGAGGTGTCGCCATCGCAGCCCCCGGTATCGCGCCCCCGGTGTCGCGCCGAGCGGAAGCCTTGTGGAGAGCCAAGATACCAGCGGCGCTGAATCGCTGCTAACGGGCTGATAGAAGATCTCCATCTTTGAAAGAATGTGAAACTAACAAAGGCGGGGTGAGGAGTGGGCTTTTTCCGAGGCAGCATTGACTTGTTTCCAAACGGACAAAGTACGCCCACGAGATATATCGTCCATATGGCCAATTCGTCAAGACGGCGCCGGACTGGTCGCCAAGAAACACGAGTCTGGGGAACGACCGATACGTTAGTGTGACCACTTAGACAATTGACGCGAGGCGACAAGATCGGAAAGGCTATTTTCAGTGACGCATCTTGGCTTGACACCACAGTTCGTACACAACATCTGCGTTGGTAAGTGCGGTTTCGTGATCAAAATACGATGGCCATCAACCAGGCGCGGCCGTAAATACGAGAACAAAGACATTGTTCGGTATGGACCAGGCTGCGAGGTGCTCAATTCATCGTCGAGCACATCTAAATGCATAACACGCATGCTCTTTACAGACAGTCTATGGTGTGAACCAATTCGGTTTGTCTCGAGGTCGAAGCTCGCAACGAGGGGCCACGCAGGGGCATGATCATGCTAACAGGTAGCATGCGGGGCATTGTTCCTCGGGTGGCCGACGCGTTGAGACGAGTGACGCATTTAGCAACTCGTGGCGTCACGTTGGTGGTTTGTGCGTGATGGGCGTGATAGTTTCACCCAGAGGACGAGACCACTTCGTTCAAAACGCGTCGTCACTTTCGGTTCGATTGGGACATCGCTGGTAATATTGCATTGACGCTGCCGAGATGTCTAGTCCATTTTTGAATAATGTCAGCTACCTCAGAAGAACTTTGTAGTTCGGCTAGACTGACGCCCTCGGAGAAGTGACCTTCCTAAACCCTATGATGGGAGCCCTCTGAGGATATTTTCGTTCGTACCATGAAGACCCAAAGAAGGACAGCACTCCGCACATCACTGCGTCCAATGCGTCAGCTTGCGTCCCAAGGTCTTCATGCACAGAAGACATGCTTCTCCATGCGCGGTGATATAGCGCTTACCACTCTGCATGCATTAAACCACCAATGAGGAAGTGATCCAAAACGAAGCAATTTCATATATCAGCCTGAAGATTGAGCACTGCTCCATCTCTCGACAATTAAACTCGCCACCAACATCAACAAAACACAAGGGGAACCCAAAGAAAATGGTGGCAGGAAGAGTGATAAAGTGGAAACTTATTATTGAAAACCACTTGTTGGCTGCAGAAGCCTGTCTATCACAATTCAAAGTGTCTAGTTCCGCCACACTATCATGTTATATATGCCGATATCGGTCGACACGACCGATTGATAAGCTGCAGAGGTCTTCCCTATGGAAATATACATACGTCCCGCCGGCGTTTCAGCATCCCATTCGATATCGGAGCGCCCCTGCCTCGAGCTAACATCACTGCGTTTTTGACTTGAGCCCCTTTGACCCTCGTAACAAGCCACTATCTATCCACAGCTTCCACGTGCACCACAGGTAGCAAAGTATGAAACCAGCACAGCCAGCACCCACGTTGGCTACTACCCACAGATCCGGCTTGGTCAGAGGTGGTGCAATAAGCGCATTGACGCCATGCCATAACAGCATGAATACGTAGAAGCAGCCTTGCACAATCGCCGTTGCCCATTGCTTCGATGCAGGTGCTGCCTCCATGAACGGCGCGGTCCAACACAAGGGTGGCAATCCCATCAAGTATGCCCACAAGAGCGTCAGTACAGTATACGGCACTGCAAGGTCAACTCGACTCAGAAGGGGGAACATAGTCCATGCTCCGAGGAGGTTGGCAAACCCAACCCATGACCGGGTGTCGCCATTCAGACCCTGCTTCCCGACGAGCAGTAGCGTCATGGGCATCAATGGTAGAAGAACACTCTTTTCATGTACCTGGTAGCTGAAAAGGAAGAAACCCCAAGCCGAGCTAGCAAAGGCCAGAGGCAACAGCCTCTTCTCTGGTTTGAAGAAGAGAACAATGTTGGGGGGAATGATTGATAAGAGAGTCGCCGCAAGAGCCGCCTTCTGCAGCAATTGGGCAGGATAGCGGCGAAGCTTGATTATGACATTAAGTGCGCACCAAAAATTGGCTACTTTGTCCTCGAACAAGCCCCGGGAGAAGGGAAAGATGCGATGGAGCATCTGGAGCATCTGTTCAACAATAGCGTAGAAAGAAGATCGAGCATCGAGGTAGTCGGCAACATAGGGAATCAGTGGCAGTGGCAAAGGTGGGCCATCTAGGTCTGGTCTGGAATCAATTCCCCGATATTTGTCGATTAAAGTGCCAACGATCAGAGGTAGCACCAAGACCACAAAGGAGGCTATAGTGACTAGACCGATCCCGATCAGCCGCGCCAGATTGATGCGCGGCCAAACACATCTACCAAGGAGGTAGGCAAAGACACTGAAGGCGTAGTATAAGGCCATCTGTTTAAAGCCAAGTGCAGCAACAAAGAAGACAGCCGCCCAATTGTACCGCTCAGCCAACATGCTGTTGATACTGGCAAGAACAAGGCCAAGCATGACAGTGTTGTACTGAAAGTGAATGTGGTCTATCAGAATCGTGGCGGGCTGCATGAGAATTGCCACGAGGGCGACTGAGCTGGTCCAGGTTGAGACGCCATTGAGTCTGCTATATCGACGGGCAAAAACAACAGTCGCTGGGATGTAGATCAGGTACTCGGAAATTATGACGGTTGCCCTCATGAACACCTTGAGTGTAGGGTCGTCGGAGCCCCTGGACGAGAACAAAGCAAACCAAGCCGGCTCGATGAAACCACCGATCTTGCCCATGACCCAGCTGTGATACGCCGTCAGGGGTGGATAGTCAAGACCCCACCACTGTAGGTCGTGAAAATACCATTGCGATATAGGTAGATGCGTGGTGATCTCCATCCAGTGTCGCTGAGCTTCGTAGTCGCCGAACATGGGAGGGCGCTGGAAACCTAATTGCATGCCTGTCAGTCTTGTTCCTTGGTGAAATTGATAAGGATGTCGGTCCCGGCAAAGGCATCCTTCCATGAGCAATACCAGAGTATCCCCAAGATCCTGCAGCCCATCTGAATAGGCCAGCTACCATTAGTATGGCAGGCAGCACCTCCCATTGTGTTGACGAAGTCCGTGCCGGCCAAAGAAACGCTGCCAGAGGAAACGACGGAGCTCTGATCAGAGCGTCAGACCGTGTTCGCACGAGCGTGTCGCTGCCATTGCCGTCCTGAGCTTTGCGCCTAGGCTTGTGGGGAGAAGAGCTTGCCACAGCCATCATGACAAGGCAAAGGAGGCCGGTGCTATAGTGTGTTTGCGATGCCCATTGATGGATGTCGACGTCCAGGTCGCAATGGAGCTGTGTAAAGGTTCTGGATGCTGGTCAGGGACCAATGGGTGTGTGCGTAGTACTGCACAGTACATTCATTACGTACACACCAGGCCCGACTCCACCAAATCGCCGCATCCCATTCCAAACCACCAAACAGCCAAGACTTTGACATCACCCGCACCGCGAACCTGCTCCTCTGCTTCAATGCTGTCTTCCTCTTTTCGCCCTCGTGCAAGCCAAACGCGGAAGGTCCCTCCGTAAAGCCCGTGCTGAACTCGGAGAAAAAAAAAAAAAAGCTATGCCCTTCCCCTTTGTGCTCCCCACGACCTCCTCCTTCTCCTTCTCATCCTGTTTCGGTTGCGACTCTCACCCCTCGCTCCCACTAACCGCCAGCGGCCAACGTGGGGTTGTTCGAGATGCTCTCAAGAAGCACAAGCGACTGCCGCCAGGCTCACGAACTGGGAGTCTAGCTACCGTCATCTCCAGCGTCGACGGCTACCTGCCGTATCTGCTCGCCGTGGACGCCGGTGTCAGCTCGCAAACTTTAGAAGGTGGCGAGATTATCAACATCGTCCTGAAGACGGCCCCTTCCATCTGTTGGAGACCGACTCTTTCCGGAGACATAGTACCCGGGAGAGAGCGACCTCGTGTAAAGATTACCTCGTTGGAATATGAGATTTTTTTTGTCCTGTCCACGCTGGCGTATGCGTATACCTTGACTGCGAGATCGACGTTGCAGCCGTTGTATGCGACTACCACCAACTTCTTGGGCGATAAAGAGAGAACCACAGCGATTACAACGGCAACAAAGCAACTCCTCGATGTTGCGTCAATCTATGACTACCTAGCTCGCCGTAGTGAACAAATTTCGAGCACGACGCCCTGTATAGATGTGGCACCTACAACAGTAAAGGCTTTGTACTCGTTGGCCTTGGCAGAGGCTACTCTCCTCGCTGTCCTGAAGGACGATCCGTACCCAGCAGTCGTTGCACAAGACAGGAACAAAACTGATAAGGAATGGATGTTCAAAGCTCCAGGTATCCCCAAAGTTCGTGCTCATCTATTTGCTCGGCTGTGTCTTGCTGCCGCTGAACACGCCTCCAAGGCGGCGTCGTTGCTACAATCTTCGGGTTCTCTCGATGCCAGCAAGGTCAACCCGGCTCTGCTGAAATACCTTGTAGATCTTGGACGTACAAGCCGTGCCAAAGCATGTAGATTTTTTGGCATCGATGCAGAACTGGGCGGTCAGACAGCTGAGGGTATCGGCTGGCTTCGAGTCGGCTTACACGAACTTGGGGTTGAGGTCAAGAATCAGAGGAAAGGCTTCAGCCTCAGTCGCTTACGCAAGGATATCAGTGAGAAACGAGAAGACCGGCGAGTTGAAAAGGGTGCAGATTGGGGATACGACGCTGGTCGCCAAGAAGAGACAAGGATAATCGAGTTGCTAGATGCCAAATGGAGCAAGATCAATGATACTGTAAGTTATACCAGCTTTTCATGACTTAAGGAAGTGGGTGCGTTAACAAGACCCATAGATGAATACACAAACTGTGCCACCCGTCAACGCTCTGCTACCAAAAATGCCGTCAGGTCGAGAGATTCACTCGGTCAAGCCATACCAAGCACCGGCTCTAGATGGAGATGTACTAGAGGCCATGCGATCGTTGCCCGACATTGAGGACGAGGCTATCGACGATGCAAGCTCTGATGACGAAAAGGGGGTGCCGAATGCACCAGGAATTTCTCCAGGGACGGCTGTAGATTACAAAAGTCGGAACAGTAGTGCAAACGTATATTATTAGGCAAAGGTAGCATACATATTCAATAACTCTCCATAGCAAGACGACTTGTGGCCCTTTGATGTCATTTCTACTTTCAATATGGGCCACCCCGGTGCTCAATCATCAATATTGTTTCCAATAAGCTCCATCTTGGGTTTTATCCCCCGGTGGAGTCTGCTGTATAACAGCGCGAGGTGAGGTTGAGGTAGCCTGTAGGATTTGTTGAAGTCGAGGTAAGACTCGTATATGTCGACATAAGAATCGTTGATGTCGGCATAAGATTCGTTGAGGCCGAAGTTGGACAAGGTGGCGTATAGAGCTTCCAGGGCTTGCAATCCGGGATACAACTACAAGTGATCAGGCAGCTTCCCTCATAGCAGGAGAACAGCACTTACTCTCCGTATGGAATCCCACACTCATTTATCGCATCAATGCAAACCGTTCTGGTTCTGCAATCGTCTACGCTGGACGTAGGCCTGGGCCGCACAGGTCGGGTCAGCCTCGGGAAGCCATCGCAGGGAGGCGGAACAGGCGGCCTTTGAAAGCAGGGATCAAAGCAGCTGTATCGATCAGTTTTCTCTTCACACATACATCTTCCGTAGAGCATAGCGTACCCTCCGTACGGAATACCACATGGGCTAATGCCGCTGATGCACCTCGTTGCGCAACGCGCGTCAAAAACCCCGGGCGCAGCTAGAACAGTGCTGGCGAGCAGGACGAAGAGATGCATTGGAAAGAGTCAGTTCTCACTAATGAAGCTGGGTGTGTTCTCATGAAGCATGTCGATGGTAGGAAAAGCGTAGGAACGATGAAGTATGGATCAGGAGCTTTTTATAGTCACGGCAGGAAATGACGTCGGGCAGCACTGGCACCGCACCGTCAGCGGCTCGTGAGAACTATGCATGGCTGAATCAGTGCGCGTCACGAAGTCGTGCCAGGTCATCAGTTGGCGTGCTGAAACGGGCGACTGGCATTGGATCTGACCATCACCTGATCCTGTGACTGTCCTGTCGATGTTTATGCTTTGGAGGTGCTTTGCTCCGATGAATACCTGTCCGCTGAGCCTGTTCGCAACGGAGTTGGTTGCGTGTACTGAGCGATGGTTGTCCCTGAAATTTTTTGGTAAGACATTGTCGTCGCGGATGACCAGTTGCCAGAGGACAACAAGTTCACCAGAAACATCCATTTCGTACGTATGACGAAGTCGTGTGGTAGATTGGATGGGACGAGGTGGGCTTCGAGGGGTTTTTTGTGCGGCACGGCCAGAGCTAGATGGAATGTGATATCGCCTCACGTTACGTACTTGTGTAGTTGTGATGGCGTTTCGTTGTGCGGTCGCTGTGCTCTACCCATGGATGGTGGCGGCCCAACCATGGTTTCGTCAAGTAATCTTTGTTCTAGACCAAAGCACCTTTTTGGACAGGTGTGTGTGGTTGCAGATTCCATCGTGGCCCTTGTATGCACGGGTTCAGCACTCAATTACCACGTCATCCGTGTCTGGTGAAAGTGAACAAAGAAGAATATTGATGGTTTACTATCCTGCCTATCACATGATAGACGTACACGTTCCATCTGCCTTGTACATAGGGGGTGCATTTTGCTCATCCCCTTGCTCCTGCTTCCCGCCACTATACAGATTGTTTCGATACCGCTCAAAGGCTCCGAGACACCCAACACTTGGAATAAGAAAAATTGTCAACGATACAAATCCAACAGTCCACTTACGTGCTCCTTCTCGTCTCATGTCTACGACAGCGACATTTGCTTCTTGATCTCGGCGATGGCCTTGCCTGGATTCAGGCCCTTGGGACAGGCGCGGGTGCAGTTAAGAATGGTGTGGCAACGATACAAACTCATGCTGTTCTCCAAGTTGGTCCGGCGTTCGGCCTTGCGCTCGTCTCGTGAGTCTGCCAACCAACGGTAAGACTGCAGCAGAATAGCGGGACCGAGGTATTCTTCAGAGTTCCACCAGTATGACGGGCACGAGGTTGAGCAGCAGGCGCACAAGATGCATTCGTACAGACCGTCCAGCTTCTTGCGATCTTCCTTGCTTTGGCGGAATTCCTTGCCCTATGAAAAGATTAGACGCAAACTTCCTTTCGACTGATATTGATGTTAGGACCTACATCAGCAGCTGGGGTGTCACGCTGGAGGTAAGGCTTGATGGACTTGTATTGCTTGTAGAAATGGGTCAAGTCGGGGACGAGATCCTTGACGACGTAGGTGTGAGGCAACGGGTACAGCTTAACATCGTTGGAGTTCTCGGATGGAATGCGGCCTGTGACTAGGTATTAGAATTTCCTCCAAGCTCTGAAACCATCTTATTAAAGAGTGGCATAAATTGCATGTCCACGTGACAACATACAGAGACATGCCAAGGTGTTCTGGCCGTTGATGTTCATGGCACAGCTACCACAAATACCCTCACGGCAACTTCGTCGAAATGTCAAAGTAGGGTCAAGCTCATTCTTGATTCTGACGAGGGCGTCCAAGACCATAGGTCCGGTCTTGTTCAAGTCAATGGTGTAGGACTGCATCTTGGGTTTCTCGGCAGGTGTATCGGGATTCCAGCGGTAGATCTGGAATGTTTTCATGTTGGGAGGCTTTACTTGGGTAGCCTCACTAACAGAAGCCATTGATCGCGTGATGACAGCGCCAGGGCGCATGGCCGTCGTCAGGGACGAACCGAGAACTCGGGAGGAAGAGCGGAGAGCAGTCATTTTTGCGACGTGAGCAAGGGTCGAATGTCGAAAGAGGTTGGAGTAGAGTAGACAGGGAGAGAACAAGGTAAGATGCCGGAGTGGCGGTCACGGTCACGGTGATGAGCAAGATGACCCGGAGTCGTGCAAATTGGTCAAGGAAGCAATGGATCCGATTTTGCCACCACTGATGAAAGCGCGTTGTGGGAAGCTTTACAGAGACACGAGTTGGTAGTGTGTCTGCCTCTTGAATTTGGGAGTACAAAGTCCGTACCATCCTCGGTTATGGCAACACTGGATCACACAGGATGCGTGCGGAGCCAATCAAAGTCATGCCATTGTCAATGTGTCAATTCGGCTAAGAAGGAGAAAGCCGGAGGGGAGGACGCTTGTGAACTGTCGGCGGCTCGCCGGGTAACAATTTGCTCGCCACCACAAGTGATGAGCGTCAGTGGCGCACTTGGACTCACTCTGGCTTACATAACACGGGGCAAACGGGCTTCAGTTACGTAAGCTCTGGAAGCCCCTGCGGCGTTGCCTGTTATCGATTCAATTGGCAGAGCTCCTGGTGCCCACAGGGTGGGGCATCTTGGCGGCTTCGTTCCTGCTCCGAAATCCGAAATCCCCAGATTTTGCTCGGCCTTGGCTCCCTTGTTTGCGCAACGTGGGACAACTGACGGTCGGAAATTTCTTATCTTATCAGACCGGACTCTGGTTGCTATCGTGATAAACTTGTGCGCCGTCTTCGCAGCTGCCCATCTTGTGCGCTGCAAGATCGAAAGGGTCCAATCGTCCAGCATACAACGAGACTCTACATATTCGAAGCGTACACACGCCAACCACTTGCCAACCACCCGCCAACCGAGTCTTTCTTACCGAACCCAGATGGCTGCATCCACCACCGCCAGGGTTGCTTCGGCCTCAACGCCATGGCGGATATCAACTAAAGGCATGTATGCACCTCACCACACGCCCGCCACTCTCCAGGTGTCCACGATGGCGTCATATACTGACACCCCGTATTCCATGCAGCCGTTACCTTGAAAAATCAACAATCCCGCGCTCTGGCACCTCAACAACAACGCCGACCTGATTCCGCGCCATCGCAAGCTTATCACTCCTCATCTACACCCTCGTCGACGTCGAATTCATCTTCCACAACCCCAAAGTTCAGCTATCACATCGCCGCTTCATTCATCGGCAAAGGCCGGCCCTTCAATCCTACTTCCCACGTCTTCCACTTCAACCCGTATAATCGCATTCAACCGGCCCGCACTCGCCGACGGTCCTCTCGCCCCGACTCTGGCCACGATGCCTTCTTTGTAAGTCGCATCAATGAATCAGGCTCCGTCGCGTTCGGTGTTGCAGATGGTGTAGGCGGCTGGGTCAGATCTGGCGTTGATCCAGCTGACTTTTCCCACGGAATCTGCGACTATATGGCGGCTTCCGCCTACGAGCACGATCCTGCCCACGGCCGGCCCTTAACGGCGCGACGGTTGATGCAAAAAGGCTACGACGCCATATGCAACGATAGGTCATTACACGCCGGCGGAAGCACAGCCTGTGTGGGCATTGCCGCGCCAGATGGGACGGTCGACATAGCCAATTTGGGGGATTCTGGATTCCTACAACTTCGTCTGAATGCCATCAATGCGTATTCCGAACCTCAGACCCACGCTTTCAACACTCCCTTTCAGCTTTCGCTTGTCCCAGCAAGTGTCGCGGCGCGCATGGCAGCCTTTGGGGGCACCCAATTGAGCAACCTCCCGAGGGACGCAGACGTGTCGCAGCATTATGTGAGGCACGGTGATATTCTCTTGTTTGCTACAGATGGCGTGCTGGACAATCTGTTTAATCACGACATTCTCAGAATCGCAAGCCGGGTCATGGCATCCAGCGGCGCATGGCAGAAGACTGCATCCGGCGGCGTCCGCGTCGCCGACTCTCTAGATACGTTCACAAAATCCTCCAGCTTTGCAGGGGATTCTTCCGTAGCTGGCAGCAAGGTCAATAAACCTATTACACTACAAAGCCTGCTAGCTACAGAGATTGTTGGTGCTGCAAAGGCAGCGAGCGTCAATACCAAAGTAGACGGTCCATTCGCGAAACAAGTACAGAAATACTATCCTCACGAGCAGTGGCGGGGCGGAAAAGTTGACGATATCTGTGTCGTAGTCGTGGTCGTGTCAGAGGAAGCGCGTGGTACTCGAAGCAAATTGTGATTTGTTTAGAGTTGACCACTGATGTACTTGAGTTGATGGTCTGCATTGTTCCCGAATTGGGACTCCGGCATTACTGGCATAGACTTACATAGAAAGGATGCGCAACGCAAATCGTTTTGTCCGACACATGGCAGCTTGGCTGAATATGATGGACTTTGAATCTGAGGTTTAAGAGGAGGGCGGGCCAGCAATGATGTCTAATCGGCATTTTCAAGCATACATATATATGCTAGCATAGGAGAAGTATCGATAGCGGTTCGATTACATTGGCTTTTGAATTAATAGGCTTCCTTTTTTTTTTCGATTTATAACATTTGCGGATGGAATATCGCGAGGTATCGAAGGGGACCTTGCGTTGGTAGTGCCCTTCGCAGGCACAGTTGCATGCCAGCGTCATGATGTCATCAACACAATGTGGACCGAATATGTAATGACTGACATTGTGCAACGCAATTAGTTATCATACCTGAGGGGTTCAACATGACAATTGATACGCATTGCCCATGGATGTTTACATAGTGAGTTAGCTTCAAAACCTGGATCCTTACAATGTCGCTAATCCAAGTTACGTGCATGCCGGCGCCGTCGCTGCCTTCACGGTGGACGTCCTGATCTACCCCCTCGACACGATCAAGACGAGATATCAAAGCCAGGATTATTTGCGTACATACTCTTCTCCCAGACAAAATGCATTGGCTCTGAAGGGACTGTATCAGGGCATAGGGAGTGTCGTACTTGCTACTCTCCCGGCGGGTATGTCATGCGCTTCTTGCTCTTTACCATGCCTGCCTCCTCACCCACATCTGCCGAGCAATGCTTTCCAATTCATATATTCTAATTGCTACAAATAGCTGGTCTCTTCTTTTCAACGTATGAAAGTTCAAAACCCATAATCGGCAATGCCCTACCGATGCACGAATCTCTCGTCCACTCAGCCGCGTCAGCACTTGCTGAATCGGCGTCATGTTTGGTCCTGGCTCCTGCCGAGGTAATCAAACAGAATGCTCAGATTCTTCGCCGCGATAGCACTTCTCAAGGTGGATCAGGCCATGGATCTACGTCCTTGCAGGCCTTTCGGCAGCTGGCGGGCACAGATACTACGAGACGCTTATTCACAGGATACACGGCGCTCGTGGCGCGCAACCTGCCCTTCACAGCTCTACAGTTCCCCATTTTCGAGCAGGTACGCTCATGGGCATGGCAGAGGAGGCTCGAAGGGCGAGAAGGGCAGACGAGAGGAATCGTGGAAACTGGTGTGGTAGCAGGCGGTAGCGCGGGAAGCGCAGGCGCCATTGCTGCCTTCGTCACCACGCCAAGTGACGTCGTGAAGACGCGAATGATGCTCATGGCTGGCAAAGAGAACAGCACCCGCGATATCAGAGCATCTGGCAATACGAGGCTTGGTTCATGGTCCGTAGCACAAATGGTGTACCGGGAGCGGGGGCTCAAGGGCTTCTTCCGAGGCGCGCTCTTCCGATCTGGATGGACGGCTCTGGGGAGTTCCTTGTATTTGGGGACATATGATGCTGCAAAGATGTGGCTGAAGCGACAGAGGCAACAGCTGCCGGATGACTCAGCGTTAATTTGATGTCGTGATTTTGACTTCTTTTAGTTGGGTATCATCAAGTTGTTGCTTTTCCCCTTCCATAAACCGCCATGATGGCAATTGGCTGACAGCTTCCCATCCGAGACTTTGATATGTGACGAGCGAGACAGGCGGCTGTAGAGCCAAACGACTAGCCGTATTCTTCATTTTTACCTTGATTGGGTAGAAATCCGGTATCTTAAGCGTAAGACAGTCAGGATTCTGTCACATCATTCATGGGATAGTGTAGTAGTGCGTCCATGTGGGTTGGGGTCCATTTCGGGTTCCAGTAAATCTCAGGTCCAGACCATGTGTGTATTGGTCCAGAGCGGAGCCAAAAAGGGTGTATTTTTAGCCAGAATAGCAGGCGGTGAAGCGTTTAGCATATGCAGAATGCACAGTGTATTAGTGCAAATCGACATTTTTACGGAGTATACGGACGTATTTGGTGGTATATGCACTAATATCTAGTGGTATAGTGCACAATGCGCGCTCTATAGACTCTAGATCTCTTGCTTAGAAATTAATACTGTGTGATTGGCATATGCTATTCTGCCTAAATCTACACCCGCTCTGGCTCCACTCTGGACCAATGCACACATACGCTGGACCTGAGATTTACTGTACACCCGAAAATATGTTGTCCAAAAATCCAGTTTCCATTGTTGCTTCATGCCTGGCCCTGGCAGCCTCGCTGCATGCCGAGGGCGCATACTCTGCGTCCAGGCAAGGGTACGTTCAACGAGCCACAACTGGCATCAAGTCTCTCAACGACAACTGGTACGACCAAGGATCAGGGCTGTGGGATAATGCATAGTGGCAAAGTGCAACTGCCTTGACGACTTTGGCCGATTTTGCTCTTCTTCAACCAGGCAGGGCCAATTCGCTCGAGATCCCTCAATCAAATCGTACAAACCACTTTTCAGAATGCCCCAAGGAAGTTACCGGGCTTCCTCAACAATTCTTACGACGACGAGGGCTGGTGGGCTCTGGGTCTGATTCACGCATATAATGCCTTTGGCTTTGGCGATGAGGCTTATCTCGAGCAGGCTGCTGATATCTCCGAAAGCATGCTCACCGGCCAGAGAGGACCATGCAATGGCGGCATATTCGGGAAGAAGGATCGCAAATCCGTAAATGCCATTGCCAACGAATTGTTCATTGCTGTTGTCGCATCGTTGGCCAACCGTATCCCGTCCAATAGAACCTATGCTCAGATTGCAACAGATTCGTGGAACTGGTTTCGCCAGAGCGTTTTGATTGATGCGCAGAACCTCATTAATGATGGATTCAACGACCAGTGTAAAATAATGGTCTGCCGACTTGGTCTGTAAAACCAAGGTGTCATTCTGGATGCTCTGGTGGAAGTATCCAAGGCTCTTTACTCGGAGGCGGTGTTCTGAATCAAGCCAGGACGATGGCCAAAGCGGCCATTGGCGCTCTTTCCAACGCGAATGGCATTCTTGTTGAAACTGACAAGTGCGAGACACAAAGCAGCACATGTGGCTTTAATGTCAAGGGGTTCAAGGGAGCCTTCATTCGGAATCTAAGTGATTAGCGACGGCGAGATCCGCTCTTTCATTTTGAGAAATGCAGATTCGGCCTGGAGCCAGGACCGCGACAAAGATAACAAGATGGGCGTTGCATGGGCCGGTCCTGTGGTAGGGGGGTCAATGGCGCGTCTCATGGCAGTTGCTGTGGATGCTCTTGTGGCGGCGGTTCGAGCATCCTGAGTGATTTTATGTTATTCTTATATTTGGTCGGCTGGCGGCGGTACCCTTGCTTGAAGCTGAAAGGGGGGCCAGGGGTGGGGAAGACGAGACGATTCAATCTGAGTTCTCAGCAGCAGTAAATAACCATGAGGCGTAGGTTTGCTCTTCACTTTGATGCAGTTAGCGATTGAGTTCACTTTGAATTCTGTACGGAAACACCTACTTGTCGTACTGAGTACTTTGCTAGCCATGCAAATGGCTAACACTTTAAGCGATCTATTCTACTCCGATTCCGATTGCTGGTCTATGGTGTGGCTTGCGTGAAAATACCCTAGGCGGATGGGATAGATGGGATAGTAGTGGTGGGACGGTGGGACGGTGGGACGGTGAGATGGTGTCATTCAGGGTCAATTGTTCGTGCCGCCGATGGACCCACAGTCAGTCATTTGGGGTCTGACTGATGACTAGCTGTGTGTGAAGTTGAACTAAAAGGCAACACCGATATTAGCAAGGGACGCAGCCAGGAAGGTGCGAAATCACTGCGACCGGTAGTTCTTTCCAATGCAATTCCATGTCTGGCAACTGCGTCTGAACAAAGTCTACGTACGTAATCAACGAGGACGGACACATTGTAGGTGATAAGTCCATAAGCAACGAGAAGATCCAGGGCACGCACATGACATCCATGTCAAACCTTATTTTGTCTCCGAAAGCCGGCGACTGGAACGGGGTATATTCCTTCGTGTCCTCCAGTCGGCTCCACGTACCGACAGCCACGCTCGTGTTTCCAATCTACCATGCTATGCCACCCGGCACGGATCCTTTTTTGACGTTGCTGACCCAGCAATTGCGAAATACTTAGTCCCGAATACCTCATCGCTGCCGGAGGGACTTTGCGGGCTCCTGACTGGTCAGCCGGCGCAGGATTCATCCCCTTGGCTCCCTTGCTGTGCCTTGTCGTAACGCCCCAAGTTCGGTAGTAGGCTTTGTGTTTTGGCTCCTGGCTCCTGGTTCGGCGCGTCACAATGTTAGAGTATTGGTTGCCCTTCCATAGCGGTGAGGCCAGGCAAACAACTTCCACAAATTGCGCCATGTTGTTTTCCTTTAAATTAGTAAAGCCTCATTGCCGCTCGTTAGTAAAGCACCTCCTCTCCTTCTAGTACCACGTCCCCGTAGACATTGTGTTAGCGCAACGGCTTCCACCACAGGTTGTTGTTCTCTTGTCTAACAAATCGCCTTGAGCTTTGTCTTCCTTCCTGCAATATTGTTCCTGTTATAGAAAACGATTCATCAGACATAGAGCCCTGTCCCCGTCAAACATGGCTGCCCAAGCCGTTCAGGCTGCTCTAGTGGCCGAGATTCCCAGCTTCGTGAGAGAAAAGGAAGCTATTTCGAATCTTCAGAATGATACCTTGGATGGTGAACGCTTCATCGTCCAATCCCCGTATGTCGACAAAGAACACCTCCTGGATCTGCGGACACTAGATACCGAAAATGCCCTTCTCGCCAGGGCACTGTCAAGGCTGCAGGCGATCCGGACAGACTACGCTACCGCTTCATATGAGGAGTCGTTCAACTGGCCAGAAGTCCTCGGCGAGTTGAAGCGACTCGTGGAAGCATCAGGACAGAAATTCAAGGAGACCACGTTCTATATCGTTGCCTTTAGGTCCCAGATCAAACCTAGCACAGATTATAGCCACCTCGGCGAGCTGGACAAGGCAGCACATGCAGAAGCCGTCGCCAGCGGAGGTTTCCTCAAGTAAGTGTGCAACCAATCCCGATTTCATTGCATTTTCTCCCACGATTGCTGACATGCTCAAAGATACTGGTTTGGGTCTCCTGATGGAGAGCTTCGAAACTTGGCTACTTGTGTTTGGAGATCCCGTCGAGATGCCCTAGAGGGTGGAAGGGGTCCAGCCCATCGCAAGGCTGCTGGTGCCACTCGATCTTTATATGCTTACTGGAAGATTGACCAGCATCGACTGATTGTCCGCGACAATATCGAGAGCTGGGAAATCACTGATTGGGTGTAGCTGAAGGAATGAGATATAGAAAATTCTCCTGAATCGAGCTGGAGGCGCTCCAAGACCTGACTTGGCCTGTCAAATGCCACGATGGGGTATGCGTGATGCTTGGGATGGCAGGCGTTTGTGACGAGTTGTCAACACTTTGAGATTCTCGATATTTTTGCGCGCCCTTCCTTGGCATTTATTTCGGCATAAAAAGTTGAGCGTATTATCTGTTTTTTTAGTTTTTTTTTTTTAGTTGTTGTTTAGAACTAGAGCGATGGCACAGGCTTCCACGATAAAGTTTGAATTATTAAAGACTCAAGATAGATGGCTGTTGTCTGGTGTCACAACACGGATGATGCCTGTGTTCGGGTCTCCGAGGCATGGGAAGAGGATGTGAAAGTTAAAAAAAAGCTGACATCAGTTCCGGGTAGCTTGCACGTGGGTGACAATTTACCTAACGGATTCTGCAACCGACAGTATAAGGCATTGGATATTCGGCCACTATGATGCGCCATAATATACAACTGCTTTGACATATAAATGCATAGATAAATATAGCTAAGTATAGCTGGAATCGTGTTTCTACATTGTGAATAATGATTTTGACCACGGCTTTGTTACATGGTGTTAAATCTAATGGGTCCACGTAATTGCGAATAAGTTCCAAGAAAGCCTAGGTGTTATGAAGTGGCTGCGAAGCATGAAACAACGACTTCTCCGCGCAAAAAGATAAAATGCAGTGATTGAATTGTGTTTAATCAGTAGACTCTTGTTTCCATTCCAAACTAATTAAGGTAGCTAATAATTAGTTGGCCACCTGTTTGCGTGGATCGTAGCCTTAGATGGCGTGACATTGCGTTGATTGCTTGGACTGTAGAGACAGAACAACTATAGTTAGTCTTATATCCGTAGGTAGTTAGTATGTCTGTGACAATTTTCAGCCATCTTATAATCAATGGCAATTGGCCACTGCCATCATAATCCGACTTGGCGTGCGACAGGACTTGATACCACATCCACACACAACTGCATAAATTTGTGGAACCGTCAATTAAATTGTCACCTGCGTCGTAGGCAAGACAATGTCCATCATACCACCGTACTAATTTCTGCCGGGTCTGACCGCTCTTAACCCACAACGCCCACAAATCGGGCGGGCAAAAATCTCGATATTCTGTCTGCAGTGTTGCTCTGTGTAGACATCCTTCCACATCCTCGCACCAGCTCCTGTCTGTAGACGAGTCGGACAAAATGAACGACGCTCAAAAAGATACGCCTTTTCAGGCCGTTCAGGTCGAGGCACTGGTATGTTTGTAAAATTTGCCAGCGCGCCCCACCTTGCAACCCGCTTTGGGCATCACGACTTCTCGAATGAGTCGCTGACACTGCAGGATCGTAGGTAATCATGAAGATTGCCAAGCACTGCTCGTCGACTTTCCCTACCATTGCCACCGGATCTATCGTTGGTATGGACCAGAATGGCGTCCTCGAGGTCACCAACACCTTCCAGTTCCCAACCATTGACAGTGCCGTTACCGAGGGCCACCAGAACGACACTTCATTGATCGCAGCTGCTGCTCCCCGACAAAAAGCCAACATCGCTTACCAGAACGAAATGATTAGATACTTGAAGGAGGTAAATGTCGACGCCAACAATGTTGGATGGTACACCAGCGCTACTATGGGCAATTTTGTCAATATGGGATTCATCGAGAACCAACATCACTACCAAAAGGAGAATGTTAAGGCTGTTGCTCTTGTATATGACACCAGTAAGAGCTCACAGGGAAACCTGGCTCTGCGAGCATTTCGCCTGAGCAACGCTTTCATGACCCTGTACAAGGACGGGAAATTCACCACCGATATGTAAGTAACTAGCATCCTGATACCACAGGGCCATCGTTGAGCGACAAGAGACACTAATATTTTTCCATAGCCTGCAAAAGTCGAAGCTCACCTTCCGCGATATCCTGATAGAAATTCCTATTAACGTTCACAACTCGCATCTCCTTACAACATTCCTTCATCAGATGCCCGCTCCTCCACCAACCGATGAAATCGAACCCCCCAACTCCATCTCCGATATCAAGCGAGACGCCATCAAAGCTCCTCTATATCCTTCCATCGACAACCTCGATCTAGCAATTGATCCTTTCCTTGAGAAGACTTGCGACTTGCTTTTGGAGAGCATCGAGTCCCACTACACCGATCTCAACAACTTTCAATTCTATCAGCGTCAAATGACTCGTGAACAGGCGAAAATTTCCCAATGGCAAGCAAAGCGAAAGGCTGAGAACGCTCAACGTGCCGTGGCTAAGCAACCTCCGCTACCAGAGGATGAGTGGCAGAGGCTATTCAAGATGCCACAGGAACCTAGTCGTCTCGAGGGCATGTTAAATGCGAAGCAGGTAGAACAATACAGCAAGCAAGTCGATGGGTTCACATCAAACGTCAGTGCCAAGATGTTTGCTGTCCGAGAGAACTTGCTGCCTCAGTAAAAGGCGTCTGGAAGAAGCAAGCTCGGGCTTTCATGAGCGGGATCGGCCGATTCTGGGAAGCAAATGGCACCGGTTGGCAGGTAGCATTAGCGGCGTTCCGGATAAAGTGGGACTGTATGAGGTGTTTTCTTTGCCTAGACCTTACGACAAGAGAACCATTTATTCGATACGATGACTTCACTATGATTCTTGCGCATATGCTGCTACGTATTATTATTCTAAATACTGTTTGCGGCTGTAATTAACACATGAAAAAATCGATGTTCTTACCACTCCGGGACAGGCGACTGAGTGGTGGGTGCATGTATGGGCACATTTGGGGCAGCTGTAGGGGCAGCTGTAAACTGTTTAGCAGGCTGAGTGCATTTCATTCTTATGTGGCTGACATCGCTGTGTAGCCCTGTCGAACCTCGATGACAGCCGCGCAAGTCCGAGGGGTGCCGTGCCGTTTTGTATAATATTCCAAAGCAGATATTTGAAGCGGGCAAAGAAGGGACCTTTGAAAGGCATGGAGGGCTTTTTACAGGAGAGCAGAAACAAGTCACAATATTAACGATGAAAGGCGCTCGTCGCAGATGGTCTCTTGGGTGTTACTTTGCTAGATTCTCCAAGTTGCAAGGAGCTCTGGTTGCCAGATTTTGTGCTGACAATTTGTGTCATGATGACAGACAACGGCACACCACACCAACTTGCCCCGCTTGCAATTTCCCCTCCTCAACAGATACACCGCCCGGCCCCAGCAAACCAGTTGCGAGCACTCCACTTGCCAGCGCAGAAACAGCAAGTAAGCGACCCCACTACAGAACCCTGCCCCACCCCCTCCTCCCCCTCCCCCCCTCCTGGGCGCTCTGATTTTTTTTTATTACCTTGGGGATCGGTTTCTGCCGCCGTGCTGCTGCTTGGGAGTGTCCAAAACCTCAATACTCTTCCTCCTCTCGAAATTTTATCTCCCTTCCCCACGTCTCTTTTTCTCCTCTTTCTTCTCTTTCTTCTCTTTCGCCTCTCATTTAATCCCCCCTATCACCATAAACACCACATTCCCCTTCGCAATGGCTGTCCCCGCCCAGAAGTTCAAGGTTGCCGACCTTTCTCTCGCTGCCTTCGGCCGCAAGGAAATCGAGCTTGCTGAGAACGAGATGCCCGGTCTCATGGCTACTCGTCAGAAGTATGCCGCCGACCAGCCGCTCAAGGGTGCGCGCATTGCCGGCTGCCTGCATATGACTATCCAGACCGCTGTTCTCATTGAGACCTTGACTGCTCTTGGTGCCGAAGTCACCTGGACCAGCTGCAACATCTTCAGCACCCAGGACCACGCTGCCGCTGCCATTGCCGCTTCCGGTGTTCCTGTCTTTGCCTGGAAGGGTGAGACTGAGGAGGAGTACAACTGGTGCCTTGAGCAGCAGCTCCTTGCCTTCAAGGACGGCAACATGCTTAACCTGATCCTCGACGACGGTGGTGACTTGACCAGCCTCGTCCACACCAAGTATCCCGAGATGCTCAAGAACTGCTATGGTGTTTCCGAGGAGACTACCACCGGTGTCCATCACCTGTATCGCATGCTCAAGGATGGCAAGCTCCTCGTCCCCGCCATCAATGTTAACGACAGTGTTACCAAGTCCAAGTTTGACAATTTGTATGGCTGCCGTGAGTCCCTCATTGACGGTATCAAGCGTGCTACCGATGTTATGATTGCTGGCAAGGTCGCTGTTGTTGCTGGTTTCGGTGACGTTGGCAAGGGTTGTGCTCAAGCCCTTGCTGGCATGGGTGCCCGTGTCTTGGTCACTGAGATTGATCCCATCAATGCTCTCCAGGCTGCTATGGCCGGCTACCAAGTCACCACCATGGAGAAGGCCGCCAAAATTGGTCAGATCTTCGTCACCACCACTGGGTGCCGCGATATCCTTACTGGCGTGCACTTCGAGGCCATGCCCAACGACGCCATTGTTTGCAGTAAGTTCACCTTTGACATTGAACATGAGAGAATTGACAATTTGACTGACAAAACATCAGATATTGGTCACTTTGATATCGAAATCGACGTCGCTTGGCTCAAGGCCAACGCTCAGTCCGTCCAGAATATCAAGCCCCAGGTTGACCGCTTCTTGATGAAGAATGGGCGCCACATTATTCTGCTGGCCGAGGGCCGTCTGGTCAACCTTGGCTGTGCTACTGGCCACTCCTCTTTCGTCATGTCCTGCTCCTTCACCAACCAGGTCTTGGCCCAGATCATGTTGTATAAGGCCCGCGACGATGCTTTCGGCAAGAAATACGTCGAGTTCTCTAGAACCAGCAAGCTCGACGTTGGGGTTTATGTTTTGCCCAAGATTCTCGATGAAGAGGTTGCCCGTCTCCACCTTGACCATGTTCAGGCTGAGCTCAGCACCCTCACCAAGGTCCAGGCTGAGTACCTTGGTCTCCCTGCTGAGGGTCCTTTCAAGAGCGACATTTACCGCTACTAATTTAATGTATTCATACCCTCGAGTCATTCAACTGGGCTCTTATGTGCAACGACTTGCGCCGTTTTTTTCTTCTACGGCAATGGGGCAAAATTGTGGATTCAACAGCATAAACTTGCATGGCATATGTATTGGGAGAGTTTCGGTTCACTGATTTGTTTGTTTGATGTTTGATGTTTGATGAAAGAATGATTTTTCTACATGGTAGCCTTGCGCTTCTAGAACTAAGGCTGGATTTTTACAAATCTCGCGGGACGAAGAGGAGGAGGCAAAAACAGATATGCTTTTTCAACAAAATGGCGTTGGCTCTTTTGCTAGACATTATATCCCCCCCTGGCGAGGTTCAAAAAAAATGGGGGGGAGAGGCTCATGATCAATCGGGCTAAATTTCAGATTCGAGGCGTGTTAGGGGATAGGGGCCTGTCAACCGAGGCTAAATCTCAGCATAGTTGTTCCAAATTTTAATACATCGGCCGGGTTCCAAAAGCGAACCCAGATAGATGCCCGGGCTTCTTTGAACAATGGTGTTGTGCTCAAGTCCTTGACGTCGAGAACATATATATGTCTTGGACTGGCCCGCAATTTTTGTCCTTGAAAGCATATCTACATGTACTATAACGTCTAACTGAGTCAAGGGTGTAAAATTGTCGTAAATGGTCACGCGCTTAGTACTCGAATCGTTCCAGTGAGCAAACCATCATACACTAAATCAAGTCTTTCTGTTCAGGCACAATGCTCTTCAGCCTACTGCTCTCCAGAGCCATCCGGACGTTACTGATAGTCCACTCCTCCATCTTAGTCTGAGTCTCAACCGTCCACGTCCCCATGTGCGGAACCAAGAGTACGCTGGGATTTGACAACAGACCCGGATGGACATCGAGCTCTTTCTCATATACATCGAGACCGACGCTCGCAACCTTACCCGAGTCAAGAGCTTCCACAAGAGCTGCCTCATCCATGACGGCCGCACGGGCGGTGTTGACGATGACAATACCCGGTTTCATAATCTTGAACTGCTCCGTCGAGATCGTGTGACGCGTCTTGGGCTGCTCCGCAGTAATAAGAAAATAAGCACAGGAATATACAAGGGTGTACTTACATTCAGTGGCAACTTCAAAGCTCAACACATCGCTTTCCCGAAGCAATGTCTCGAAATTCACGTACTCGGCTCCATCCTCCAGCTCGGCATCCAGCCTGCTCCGATTATGATACTTGATCTTCATCCTTAACACCCTCGCCTTGGCAGCCACGTTCCTTCCAATCCCGCCCATGCCTAGGATGCCGAGGGTTTTTCCCCAGTGGATCGTGACCCAGCTTGGGGGGCGGCTTGCCGCGCCACTCGCCGGCCCGAAGGGCAGACATGCCGATCGGAAAAGCCGCGCAGGGCTCCGATGAGAAGCCAGATTGTTACGTCGGCGGTGGCATCATCCACGGCGGTGGGCGTGTTCGAGACGTGGACGGAGTGAGATGTGCATGAGGGTATGTCGACTTGGTCGTAGCCGGCGCCTGAGCGGGAAAACAATTACTTAGGGGCAAAAAGAAAAATAAAAGAAAATAAAAAGAAAAAGAAAAGAAAAGAAAAGAAAAGAAAACCCGCTGTCAGGCCTTACTTCTACTCTTCCTAGCTGTCACGTCCACGGAGTCGAATGTGCGGTAGGCGACTGATGCGCCGTCGAAAGCCCCGGACTTGCACTCCGATATGAATTCCTCGCGATTCGTGGCCTTGGGCTGCAGCACGTTCGGCGATACGTGCGATATTGGACCAGGCTTCGTGGGCGCTTTATTTCAACAAAAGAAATTTAGTTCCCCCAATCAGCAATGCTTGTAGTTATATCTGGAGGAGGACACACGTATCCGTTCTCGCTCATTTTCATACTTGGACAATTGGCTGGGGTTGTGCAGCTTTCGAAGTGCTCGGAATTAGAGACCGGGCCTGCTGGTTTTTACAAGGAACCAACGAATGGAGCCTGCAAGTGTTGTGAAAACGAGTGATTAAACTGACGGGGTTTTTTTTTTTTTTTTTCAAAACCTTGTCCCTTGTTGTCGCATTGTGCCTTGAACAGAGCCCCGCGCCCTCCCTCCCCCTCTTAGATGGGGAACGCTGATCATTACGGCGAGGACAAGTGGGATGCCCTAGGGGATGCACTTGGATGTCACTTATTCGGCATGGTTACCGAACACGACCTTGGCAAGGCTGGCCCATGAGCAATGCAAGAATGAGATTTGATCTATCTGGCCAGAATGTCAATGCACTTTGTCCCCAAAAAGACATTGAAAAAAAAAAAAAAAAAAGTCTGCATGTGCGCAGTCACTGTATACCCTCTCCTCCCAAGAATGTTCATCACAACTGTAGCCCCTGACAACCACAACTTTCTCGATCCTCGCCGTCCCGAGTAAAACCTCACATGAGCAATCGCCAAGCACCCAGCATCAAGGCCGCGAAACCAGTGCACACACCCATCAGCCATTGCAGCGTCTGGAACTTAACTTGCTCCAGCTTCTCCCGCAACGCCGCAACCTCCTGCTCGATCTTGGTCTCTGTCTCCTTAATCTTGAGCTCCTGGCTGACAGCCTCCTCGCGGATACGTCCCTTCTCCAAATTCAAGTCCAGCCGTACGCTAGCTTGTGTTCGCGAAATCTCATCTCGGAGACGGCTGCTGAGCTTGGCAATGTCGTTGTTGAGGCGCTCATGGGCACTTCGGGTCGTATTCGACTCGGTGCTGTCTGCCGACAGGAGCTCCGAGCGGAGCTTCGCGAAGTCGACTTTCTGGGTGTACGTTGTCTTGGCGGCATCTTCTCGGAGGACCATTGTGCGGGTCAAGTTTTGAATGCTAATGGCTCGTGTTGTGAGAAAATTGTACCTGGTGAAGCGTGATGGGGTAGGCCATTTGGTCATTACCTCTCCTCAATCACATCATTGAGCACCTTCATCATGGCCACGGATTGCTCTTCGGTAAATCCTTCACTCTTTAATCGCTTGACGAATTTTAGTGTGTCGAAGTGGTGGTCGCGCTGTCGTTGTGCTGTCGCGTGGAAAGCTCGAGACAGGATCGGACTTTGTGACGATGCCGTCTGCCGCCGGAAAGATGAGTTCTCACAGAGCCCTGCGGACGTCAAAGAATGTTGCCATCGCGGAGCGGAATTTCCTCTTGTCAGGACGTTAAAGGGTTTTGCTGCCCGAGTTGCAGGTACGGATGTGCCCCAACTTAACCTGGGCAGGAGAAATCGCGGTAGCGTCTCGGCGGCCATGACTTCTCCGAGCGCGATCAGATCCGTGGTAAAAGGCCAGCGACAGGTGCTCTAGTATTTCAAATCAAAATGTCGATGTCGTGGAAAGGCGGGAAAACGTTGGCCCACGGGTGATCCGTGAGGCCCCATCGTAATTGGCTGCGTGTTGCTGCGTGTTACAAGAAACAGGGTCCGATGCCCGTGCGTGGGTCAAGGAGAGGAAAAAAAGGGTCGACAGATTAATCGAACCATAGAGGACCGTCCATCACCGCCAACAGGTGGGCCTCCTCATTCGATTGATTTTGTCGACTATATGCAGGTAGGTTGTTAAAATTCAGATTAGATATTATCTAACTAACTACCCTCCTAATTCAGGACGAGACGAACCTTTGGCATTACCTTGCGATAGATAATTTGGCCAAGACCAGCTTGACTTTCAGTTTATTTCAAGTCCCATATACCTTGTCGCTCGTACTTGGCTTCGTATCTGATATAGATTAAGCTTCACGAGTGAGCCTTGGGCGGTAACGAAAGGCCAAGTCTTCAACGCGTAATGCTTGCCATGACTTGAAATTCTCGAACAATGGACAAGTACAATCCATTTCATGTGACTTCTATGTAAACATAGAGTCTATCGCAGTAGTCCTCTGCCTTGCAGGATTGGTACTCCAGCATTGGACTCGGTCTCGACATGAATTTCCATTACGCATCACGACTATGGGTTCATCACAAAGAACACAATGGTTGCCATAGTTGAACACAAGTAGAAGCCCCCACGGAGCAACCTCCACGTGTGAAAAGCAGGAGATTGAGTGTAATAAGAACAAGCCCGAATGGGGAGAATATTTTCGTCTGTTGAGACTCAAGAGCTGTTGTGATTATTGTAGTTGTAGTCTTTGCCGTTGTCGTTTGCCAAAAAGGAAGCATCCACGTCTGCAACCGGGAGACATCAGTTGCAGCTTTACGTGCTTTACGTCAAGTGCTTCTGTTCGACATGCCATGTGACTGCTGCTTCGTCTCCTTCAAAGGAATCGCAGAAGGGACAACGAGCGATAATATACGTAGCTGTTGCGGAATTTACGGCGTCCAAGTCGCCATCGCCGTCACTGGGTGAATTTGGAAGAAAGTCGGCCAAACTCCTAGCCGGTGGTTCAGATGGATGATCCAAGTCGTTGCGTACATCTGAATATCGCTGGGTGAATCTGGATGAACACGTCGACTTGGTGGAGGATCCCTTAATTTCAGTTTGTGCAAATGGCTGCCTAGCCATGCGTTGAACCCTGCCAACTAGGCCGCCTCGCAACCGCACTTTGATGCCGCGAGGATGGTTGCCCCGGGTCAGGAGCTCCGCAACTATGCCGACAGTCTCTTTCCCAGTTGGTTGGTCCTCTTTCAAGACGATAAAGACAGATGCTCCTGGGAATATTTGCTGGATTGTTGGGACTGTGCCTGCGGCTTGTTGCGGTGTGGCTGGTGAGCGCTGGGATGAAGTCCCGGACCGCCTATCGTGATCTTGACCCTTCCTGGACGGCCGGGGCTGACGATTCCTCGGCCGGTTCATAGCCGGCCGTGCGAGTTTGCCGAGCGTGAAGGATGACCAGATGACTTGTATTTGCGGGTTGGTCAACAATGTTTTTTTTTCCCCAGCGTTGTGCTGATGCAGGGGTGCAGAAGCTGCGTTGCTTAGGAAGGTACCTAGGTACGTACATATAGTAAGCTGTGAAGGGGCCCCCACGCAGTCGACAATTTATCAGGGGGGACGTAAATGTCCAACCGTAAATTACAGATTTCCAACTGGGTTTAGCTAAATCCGGATTAGACACTTTTAGTTTGATTTCTACATAAAAGTACCTGTTGGGAAGACCAAAGGAAAGGGTGTATGCACTAGTGCGTACGGGTTGTTGCGATATATTCTGGCGACTTGATTGATACTATCTATCCTAGCTAGGGGAGGCCGCTTATATACCCGTTGGATCCGTGGTTGCCTGAGGCACTATGAGGGGTAACGCCGCGATATTCCAACAGTACCTCTAATGTTTCTTTCCATACTAAGAGAAAGTCCTATACAGCAGTAGATATATATATATATATATATATGTTTAGGCTAAAAATGCGATTTTTTATTAAGGTTTTTAGCGATAATATAGGTGTTGTAGCAATAACGCAAAAAATAACGCAAAATTTATTGTGGTTAGAAGGTTATGCGTATATAAGGTCCTTGTACTAATGTATTACGCGTTACAGCGGGCTGCAGTGGGCTGTAACGCGTTGCAAGAAGCACTGTATAACTGTATAACTCGAAACGAAACATGAGAGGTACTTTTATGTGGTCACTAAACCAAAAAAATAATAATCCGGACTTGGCGAAGTCCAGTTGGAGATTTGAAATCTACGGTTGGATATTTGTTGCCCCTATTTACTAGGGTGCATGGGATGGGAGGGCCTGCATGGCTCCAGTCGGCAAGCGTGTCTGGGTATTACCTGCCCACTTTTATTAATATGCAATAAACCTGACTGCATCATCAAATCATATCTCCCTTATCTACCTCTGGCTGAGAATCAAATTCATGCTAACCATTTCATGGTTGAATTAAGGATGCGTTCACCCAGCAAAGCGACTCAATATTTCCTAGAAGTCGACCTGAAATCTGTCTGGACCCTGATGCCCTGCAACGGTATATCGTCGTCATGGCTTTCAGTATTCTTGATGGTGTAGCTTTTCACTGAATGCCCATAGCCGACGGTGTCAGTTCGAAGCGTGGGCTCCAAGGACTCTTCAGGCTTTCGGGAATCGAGGAGTTGTGAGGCTCCGCTGTTTGCTTCCACATTATCCGCCAGGCGATAGGAGAGGCCGTCAGTAGCCTTTTCAAAATCACCCTCGTCACCTCGAACAGTGAGGGTGCTCAATGTAGTGGTTACACTCTTGCCCTTGGAATTCTTGCCACCTGTGCCACCAATCGTTGGTGGTGCATTTGTCTCTCGATTGCGGACGACACTTGACCGCGTATATCCAAATACCCTTGCACAGTACAATACGACCGGTAGCAAGGTCGGTAGGCAGGCGGATGTGATTCCCGCTGACATCTCTATGACCGACCAGCCCACAGTTGGAGCCAATGTGTACGTTGGATCGACATTGGAGTATGTTAAAAGAACGCCGGTACGGTATGCCGACGCACAAACAACGCTATAGTAGGCCGCGTCTTGTTAATAACAACCTCATTTTGGTATTTGCAGATACGTCCCACTTACAAGAAACCAAGACTGAAAGCGACTGTTAAACCCCACTTCTCAGTTTTCCTTAATTGCAGCTTCCAGATTTGTGGTATCGGCATGATCAAGATGACGAGGTCCGTCACAATGGTCGAGGTGGCATTCGACATCCAGGTACCGACTTGATGTACACAATGACCAGCCATGTGTGGATACCATAGCTTCTGCACCGGTACGCATATGAAAATAAACAAAAAGGTAATACAAATGACCCAAGCCCAGACGAAGGCACCGACCGCCCACGCCATTCTTTTGAAATATTCATGGCGAAAGATGCGGTAGTACATGAGCAACAGGCTGAGTTTCGTCCAACCCAAATTCCAGGCGTAGAGAATTTCGGCCACGACCAGCCATTTGGCCATCATGACGACTTGCCCAGGCTCAACCTTGTTCACATGGATGCCCATGCCGCATGAGTACATGGCGAAAACGAAACCTACAACGACGAGATTCCAGCCCTAGGGAACACTCGAGTTACCATCGCTGCCGGCCAGTAAAGCACAGTGCAGAGTAATCGAGACGGTAAGAAACCTACCATGGAGAAGATAATCATTTTGTCATCCCACCACAAGCTCTGTCTTTTAATTCGGCGACTTAAAAGACGTAGGCCAACGGTGACCAGCGCCAGCACTGTCACGGAGACAATGACTTCAACGGTCCATGGTTGGAGGTTTACGGGGTTATAGCCCGGCAGCCCAGGGAACGCAGGATTCTCTTCTGATGACATTTAACGCTTGTAAACGCCAGCTCCCCAATTGTCATTGATTAATACAACGAGTCGGTCACGTCACGTCACACCTTGACAGATTCAAGAGATCATCTTAGGAAACAGAAAGGATCCAGAACGAATTTATATCTAAGGAGAACGGGACGCCCCTCTGACGACTCCCTTGCCGTCCCAAAGTCCATGTGGCCATGAAAAAAATTGCGCCTATAGTACTCCGTAGTCAACCGGTTTATATTTTATATCCGTTTGTCTTCGTCTGATGTGGCCGCGGCAAATGGAGTTCCCAGCATTTGACCCCACTGGTGGTGGACAATAGCCTGTCAGCCCCTGCTTGACGAGACTAATGGCACCAATCACATCCGGGAGAAGGGTGGCTGCCCCACGTAGGTATTGCTTTTCCAAGACCAAGACGATAAGTGATTGTCGACTATATACCCGACTTGCACGGCAAGTGCCATGCTCTGTGATCGGAATACATGTACTTATTAACTTATTGGTTCGGGTGCTATTGCTCAGCACCGGGCCATATGTAGCCCCCAGAGGAGACTCTGTGGTCAGTCAAGGCGAAATGAAACCTGCTGCCTGGAGTTGGAGCAAAACCTAGCGCTGCCGCCGCCGCTGGTTCCCGTCCCTTTCAGACGATCAAAATGAATCGAGGTATTGCTGTTTGGTACCAGCCACTGCGACGTCGACGTCGCTCAAGAAACAATTAAATACATTGAAACAAAGCCTGCTGGCCTTGGGACCACCCGTTATGACGGAGCATACCGGCGAAACTGGCAGGTGAACGTGCTGGGAGTACAGTAAATCTCAGGTCCAGACCATGTGTGTGTTGGTCCAGAACAGGTCCAGAACGGGTGTATTTTTGGGCAGAATAGCATATGCTAATCACACAGTATGAATTTCTAAGCAAGAGATCTAGAGTCTATTCCGTATACAGCGTGCATTTATACAGCACTGTACCACTAGTTAGATATTAGCATGCATATACTGCCAGATATTAGTGCATGTACCACTAGATATTAATGTATATACTACTAGATACAAAAATGTTTAATCCGCACTAACACACTGTGTGATTCGCATTTGCCAGACTCTTCACCGCCTGCTATTCTGGCCAAAAATACACCCCTCCTGGACCAACGCACACATGGTCTGGAACCTGAGATTTACTGGAACCCCGAACGTGCTTGTGGGCGGCGCTGCCCGGCTGGCAACACTCAAGACAGGCGTAGCGTAGCTGTATCTATATGCATGTATGTACTATTCCGTAAACTAATTGTCTTTATAGAATTAATATCCACAAAGATAACCAACCATATACTTAGAATTACGGAGTACTTCAGAGCTAATTCAATTAGAGTTGGGTCCACATACCCGTCATCTACTATAGACGCATGCGAATAACTGTTACAACACACCTTAACAAACGAGTTTAAAGGAATGCCACCGACAACATCGAATCACATTGGTCTTCAGCCATGACGCCATCGCTCTCGTACCATAACATAACTGAAGGCCCCTTGCATCAAGCAAAAAGCGCACAAAGCGCTTAGCGAGGCAGTAATAAAAAAGTAATAACACGGCGAGTCTCTCCAGTAAGTGTTACAGTCTCTTACGCTCAATCGCTTTCTGTTCATGACAAAATGGCTGCAACAACAACAACAAGGACAAGGGCAACGGCAACGGCTACGGCTACGGCTACGGCTACGGCTACGGCTACGGCAACGACAACGGCAACGACAACGACAACAATCAACGTGCCTCATCTGGGCGGAATCAAAGCTGGTTATAGACTCTCTGGTAGATCTCTGGATCCCAACAAGCCCACAGTCGTGCTCATCAACTCTATGTGTACAACCGCATCACTGTACAACGTACAATTTGAGAGCCAAGTTCTAACCGATACTGTCAACCTTCTGGCCATTGAGCCACTCGGTCATGGCGCAACCAGCTCGATTTCTGAGCAATTCACCTATTGGGACACAGCTACCATGGCACTCCAGGTAATGGACGCACTTCACGTTGAAAAGGCGTTTGCCGTCGGAACTAGCCAAGGAGGTTGGGTGGTAGTCCGCATGGCCCTCCTTGCACCTGACAGGGTAGGTAATAATAAGGTTTATTAAGCGATGCCACCCCATCGGAAAGAGCTGTCATATTAATCTGATATCGATGCCTAATGCACGTGTGTCTAGATCCTGGGTCTCCTGCCCCTTGGCACTTCCATGGATTGTGAGTCAGCTGCGTCCCGCGAAAAGGGTTGCTGGGATCCTCAGACCCAACTGGCTTCTTTCTACGATAGTTGGTGCAGTGCTACCCCAACCCCCAACTTTGTAGTTGACGAGGCATGGCGTGGAATGGTTGCCCAACTAGGATTTTCCGGAACCGTTTCTCCTGAGACATTGTCGTTCTGGGATGCAACGCTGAAGTCTGTCTACTCGGGCGACGAGGGTCGTCGAAAGTTACGTATGGCTTTGGCATGTCTAATAGAAAGAGATGGTCTTTTGTTCCGATTGCGGGATTTAAAATGTCCCGTATACTGGCTCCAGGTATGCGCCGTTTCTCTTCACCTTTATCCCCGCCTTGATCCTGCTCCGCAGCTGACAACTTTCCCCAGGGCTCCGAGGATCCTATATTTGGTACCACCGTGCCGAAGGAACATATCAAGCTGTTCACCGCAGCTCCAGAAGCGACGTTGACGTTTGTTGAGGGAGGCGGCCATTACCTCAATGCGACAAGTCCCGAGGAGGTGAATGAGGCATTACTGAGGATGGTCAAGAAATATGCTTAGAGCAAACATGGAATTGGCTTCATGGCTTAATAAAAAATCACTTTGACTGGTTGAAATCCCAGCACATTCCCTGAACCATCACTATGATAACAATGCGACGCCTCCTAATACATAGGGACAGTTCTCATTCGATAGATTAGGCGCTGTTATTTGTTGCCATTTAATAGATAATTGTGAACGCATTTATGAAAGCCTTGCCAAAAGCTACATTTGTTTGAGGCTGGCTCAGAACCTGTGACCATTACCTTCATTCTATCAAACGCACGACGATCTGTTTTGTTTTCATCGTAGGGCGCCACAAACAATCGTAGCATTGCTTTCGCATCAACTTGCAGTCGGATTCGCAAATGTGACTGACATAGATGCTCCATAACAGAAACTCAAGGGACGACGTATGTTAAAAACCAAGCCGCCATCCTCTACGCCGTTGAACGGGAAAAAGTAATTGTGGTCAGGTGTGATAAACTCGTGCCCTTGTCGCGTCCCGCCTCAGGTCTCTGGCCCGGATTTTCTTTATTCCCTCACTATTCCATTGGCCAGCTGCCAGCTGCCAGCTGCCAACAGCAATTGGCAGGCCGTGTAGGAACAGGTAGCCAAACGGAGACTCTTCTCCTGACCTCCCCAAACAACTTAATATTACCATCTTCAAGTATCCCGCACGCACCCCGTCTACCTGTCTGCTTTGCTCACTAGCAGTTCACGGACGCGATCTCATCACCCTCTTTTCGTCACTTCTATCTCGATCCTTTGGGCTTCATTTTTCTCATTTTCTCCGTTCCGCAACTGCTTTCCCGCTGATACCGCTCGGCGCATGGAAGCTTTCGCCCAATTCTTCCTACGTCGTCACCAGGCACCCACTTTGGACTGTCATCCACCGATCGGCCACACATTATAATCTGATCCCAAGGGCATCAATTGCCACCAATCGAACGGCGCCGATACATATTTCTTGCCTGGCCTCTCACTTCACGTAGCAAGTCGAGTCCGGCGCGATGGCGCCTCTGCCCATTAAGTTTCAGGAGCTGGTCCAGCTCGCCAATGTTGGGGTGGACACACAATCAATTGGCTTTAACTCTTGCGTGAGTTCATCATCCCCTCCAGCGCAAGCTTCATCCTAATTACGATGGCGTTCTTGAACAAATCGTATGTGTTTCTCGTCGAACACTAACATGAGCATTTGTTTCTCTGCAGACACTGGAGTCCGATTCATATGTGTGCATCCGCGAGAAGAAGAGCGAGGCAGCGCAGCCCGAGGTTGTGATTGTTGAGCTGAAGAATGGCTACAATGTCACGCGCCGACCGATCAAGGCCGACAGTGCCGTCATGCACTGGAATAAGCAGATCATTGCCTTGAAGGCTCAGTCAAGGACGCTGCAGATTTTTGATCTGGAGCAGAAGAAGAAGCTCAAGTCTTGTACAATGAACGAAGATGTTCAGTTCTGGAAATGGATCAGCAATTCGACACTGGGCCTCATCACAACCAGCAGCGTCTACCACTGGGACGTCTACGATGCCGGGCAAGATGCTCCCGTCAAGGTGTTTGAGCGAAATGCTAATCTCAATGTCCGTCTTTACCTCTGCATCTTCCTGCGTTTCAACAGTGCATAAGCTGACTATGATGTTGCGTGCCAGGGCTGCCAAATCATCAACTACCGTGCTAATGAGGACGGCAAATGGATGGTAGTAGTCGGCATTTCGTCCCAACAAGGCCGTGTCGTGGGTGCCATGCAATTGTATTCGAAGGACCGTGGCATCAGCCAAGCCATCGAGGGCCATGCTGCTGCCTTTGGCTCTCTACGGTTGGAGGGCGCTCCGCAAGACACAAAACTGTTCAGCTTTGCAGTTCGAACAGCTACTGGCGCCAAGTTGCATATAGTAGAAGTCGATCACGCCGAGTCTAACCCAGTCTTTCAGAAGAAGGCTGTCGAGATCTTCTTTCCGCCCGAAGCCACAAACGACTTTCCAGTGGCGCTGCAGATCTCTCAAAAATATGGCGTCATTTTCATGGTTACAAAGTACGGCTTCATTCATTTGTACGACCTAGAGACTGGTACGATGATATACATGAACCGAATTTCGAGCGAGACAATTTTCACCAGCTGCCCCGACAACGAATCTGCCGGTCTTGTGGCTATCAATCGCAAGGGTCAAGTCCTATTCGTTACCGTTGATGAGACGACCGTGATTCCCTACCTTCTTGAAAACCCCGCAAATAGCGAAATTGCCATCAAGCTGGCTTCCCGAGCTGGATTGCCTGGTGCGGACAACCTCTATGCGAAGCAGTTCGACCAACTTTTTAACTCCGGAAACTATGTCGAGGCGGCCAAGATTGCTGCTAACTCGCCACGAGGCTTCCTCCGCACACCAGAGACCATCGAGAAGTTCAAGCGAATACCGGCTGAAAAGGGTCAACTGTCATCGAGCCTAGTATACTTCGGTATGCTCCTCGACAAGGGCTCTTTGAACCGACACGAGACTCTTGAGCTAGCCACGTCTGTACTTCACCACCAAAGACAGGACCTCCTCGTAAAGTGGCTCCAAAAAGGCAAGCTGGACTGTTCTGAACAACTGGGTGATATGGTCCGACCCTATGATGTCGACATGGCTTTGGGCATCTACCTCAAGGCTAATATTCCCCAGAAGGTGGTTGCTGGCTTTGCCGAGACTGGCCAATTTGACAAGATCTTGCCATATACCGCCCAGACAGGATATCAGCCCGATTACATTCAACTTTTGCAGCACATTATTCAGCTCAACCCTGAGAAGGGTGGTGACTTCGCCACAGCATTAGCCAACAGCGAGCAAGGTCCATTGGTCGATTTTGAGCGAGTCTGTGATATCTTCCAGTCTCAGGGCATGGTCCAGCAAGCGACCGCTTTCTTGTTGGACGCTCTCAAGGATAACAACCCAGAGCACGCCCGCTTACAGACCAGGCTGTTGGAGATGAACCTGATGCATGCTCCTCAGGTCGCCGAAGCTATCTTGGGCAACGATATGTTCACTCATTTCGATAAGTCGCGTATCGCTCAACTTTGTGAGCAGGCTGGCCTGCCTCAGAAAGCCCTCGAGTTGTATGAAGATCCCGAGGCTATCAAGCGCGTCATTGTCAGCATCCCCGGCAACCCCAACTTCAACCCTGAATGGTTTAGTAACTACTTCGGTAAACTGCTTGTGGAACAATCACTTGATTGCCTTGACGCCATGATGAAACACAACATCCGCCAGAATCTGCAGTCTGTTGTTAACATCGCCACCAAGTATTCGGAACTACTTGGACCTGTCCGTCTCATTGATCTCTTTGAGAAGTACAAGACCTCAGAAGGCCTTTTCTACTATCTTGGTAGCATCGTCAACCTCTCTGAGGACCCAGATGTTCATTTTAAGTATATCGAAGCTGCCACTAGATCCAATCAACTTAACGAGGTTGAGCGCATCTGCCGAGATAGCAACCACTACAACCCCGAGAAGGTAAAGAATTTCTTGAAAGAGGCCAAATTGCCTGAGCAACTTCCCCTGATCATTGTCTGTGATCGGTTCAACTTCGTCCATGACTTGATCCTTTATCTCTACCAGAACCAGCAGTTTCAGGCTATCGAGGCCTATGTTCAGCGCGTAAATCCTGGCAGGACTCCAGCTGTTATTGGTGGCTTGCTTGATGTCGATTGTAGCGAAGACATTATCAAGCAACTTCTTGGCACTGTAAATGCCCAGCAAATCAATATTGACGAGCTTGTATCTGAAGCAGAATCGCGAAACCGCTTGAAGCTTCTGCTGCCCTTCTTGGAGGCTACCCTGCAATCAGGCAACCAGCAACAGGCCGTTTACAATGCCCTCGCCAAAATTTACATTGACTCCAACAACAACCCAGAGAAGTTCCTGAAAGAAAATGATCAGTATGACACTCTGATTGTGGGTAAATACTGCGAGAAGCGTGACCCTAATTTGGCATATATTGCCTACTCTAAGGGTCAAAACGACCTCGAATTAGTCAACATTACCAATGAGAACTCCATGTACCGAGCCCAGGCTCGTTACCTTTTGGAGAGATCAGATATGGAGCTTTGGAACTTTGTTCTTAGCGAAAACAACATCCACCGTCGCTCAGTGGTTGACCAGGTCACTTCCACTGCCATTCCCGAGTCTGCCGACCCTGCCAAAGTCTCTGTTGCCGTGGCTTCATTTCTGGAGAACGATCTTCCCCTCGAGCTTATTGAGCTGCTTGAAAAGATTGTGCTCGAGCCTTCACCCTTCAGCGATAATCAAAACTTGCAAAACCTCCTCATGTTTACTGCTGCCAAGGCTGATAAGAGCCGTGTCATGGACTACATTCACAAGCTTGATGGATACAATGCTGACGAGATTGCCACTTCTTGCATTGATGTTGGTTTGTTCGAGGAAGCTTTCGAGATTTACAAGAAGGCTGACAACAAGACTGCCGCGGTTGACGTTCTTGTAGAACAAGTTGTCAGCATTGATAGATCTCAGGCATACGCGGAGGAAGTTGATATTCCCGAGGTCTGGAGCAAGGTTGCCAAGGCCCAGCTTGACGGTCTCCGCGTACCAGACGCTATCGAGTCGTACATCAAGGCTGGGGACCCCAAGAACCACGCTGAGGTGATTGAGATTGCCACACGTGCCGGCAAGAACGAGGAACTGGTCAAATATCTACGCATGGCACGCAAGACCCTCCGAGAGCCCGTTATCGACACTGCTCTAGCATTCTGCTATGCTCGCCTGGACCAGCTTCCCGAACTTGAGGACTTCTTGCGCGCCACCAATGTTGCTAATATCGAAGAGTCCGGTGACAAGGCTTACGAGGAGGGATTATTCGAGGCATCCAAGATCTTTTACACCAGTATCTCCAATTGGGCCAAGCTTGCCACTACTCTAGTCCACTTGGGCGATTATCAAGCTGCTGTGGACTGCGCCCGCAAAGCAAACAATATCAAAGTCTGGAAGCAAGTCCATGAAGCCTGTGTGCAGAAGAAGGAATTCCGTCTCGCCCAGATTTGCGGTCTAAACTTGATTGTCGATGCCGAGCAGTTGCAAACCCTGGTCAAGGAATACGAGCGGAATGGGTACTTCGATGAGCTCATCAGCCTGCTTGAGCAAGGTCTCGGCCTTGAGCGTGCTCACATGGGAATGTTCACTGAATTAGGTATCGCGCTTTCCAAATATCACCCTGAACGCTTGATGGAACACATCAAGATTTTCTGGTCAAGAATGAACATGCCCAAAATGATCCGAGCCTGCGATGAAGCTAATTTGTGGCCGGAGCTTGTTTTCTGCTACTACCACTACGACGAGTTTGATAATGCTGCCCTGGCTGTCATTGAGCGTCCCGAGAACTCTTGGGACCACCAGCAATTCAAGGAAATCGTCGTCAAGGTTGCCAACCTAGAAATTTATTACCGCGCCATAAAGTTCTACGTTGAGCAGCACCCATCGCTAATTACCGATCTGCTGGCTGCGCTGACGCCTCGTATTGATGTAAATCGGGTTGTCAAGATGTTCCAGAAGAACGATAGCTTGCCTCTGATCAAGCCTTTCCTACTAAACGTTCAATCACAGAATAAGCGCACTGTCAACGAGGCTGTCAACGACCTGCTCATCGAGGAAGAAGACTACAAGACCTTGAGAGACTCTGTTCAAAACTACGATAACTATGACGCTAATGAACTAGCCGGCCGCCTTGAGAAGCATGATTTGATTTTCTTCCGCCAGATTGCCGCCAGTATCTACCGCAAGAACAAACGATGGGAGAAATCGATCGCATTGTCTAAGCAGGACAAACTCTTTAAGGATGCTATCGAGACTTCTGCCATTTCTGGCAAAAGCGAAATAGTCAATGATCTTCTGCGTTACGTGAGTCCGAGCATTAACCTAGTTGCCAATTGTTGCCACTAGAGAAATAATGGTGTTCGTTGCTAACGATTGAACCTCACAGTTTGTTGACATTGGTCATCGCGAGTGCTACACTGGCATGTTGTACGCATGCAACGATCTCATTCGCCCCGATCTTGTATTGGAGCTGTCATGGCGCCACGGCCTCAACGACTTCACAATGCCATATATGATCAACATGCTGGCGGAGCAAACCAAGGAGATTGCTTCGCTAAAGGCTGATAATGAAGCCCGCAAGGCCAAGGAGAAGGAGCAGGAGAAGACCGAAGACAACACTCCTATTCTGGGTGGCGGTCGCCTCCTGATTACCGCTGGACCAGGCGGCAACATGAGCAGCACCTCGCCAGCGCCCTACCAGCAGGCAAACGGCTTCGCACCGCTACCCACCGGCTATGGATACTAGATGCAAGTGCCGGTTTGGGCGTGGTATCCTGCACAGGTTCCCATGCATGGCTTGTCGCATCCTCACCTAAGTGAAGAATGCAATATGAAGTAGGAAGCCACCCCAAACAAGGGCTGGAGAAGCCTCACCACGTGGAAGAAGACTTGGGGAATATCGATCAAGCTCACGAAAGTGTAATCATTGAACTCTTATTTTTTTTGTTGCTTTGTGCTATGGGAAGATATGAAGGGAAAAAGTGGCGGCCAATATATCTTGGTCGAGCAGCGTAGTCTTTGTTGTTTTCCATTTACAGAGGAGACGCCTGGCTGGATGGCGGCCTTAAAATACGGCAAGGGGGCCGAAATGAGGGATCGAGTTGCTACAGCTAAGCTAGACTGAAGGCAGACTTTGATATGGAGCCAGACAAGACCATAAGGGGAGAGGGGGGCGAGAAACCCAAGCCACTGTATGTTGTATGATAGTCATCCATTTTGCATTTATATTTTCTACAAGCCCAAGTGATGTCCGATAAAGCCCCTGATACGAACTGCCTTCCCCAAGATGAGCAAGATTCCGAATGCAAAGCATCGCTTGTTGAACGCGCTGAACCATGAACATTCTATTGTAGACATAGCAAATGCTGCATAAACCCCTTCAAGTCCATCTCCTTCTCGTCCTTTCTTTCTTACCTCCTCGTATCAATAGGCTTAGGGTTAGTAATTTTCAACCACTCGCCATTGAATGCATTGATAAGCCAGTCGTTCAACTCTGGAGCACAGATCAGCATCATCTTTCCTTTCAACCTTGTGGCGAATCTTTAAAACTTGGATGGAGCGAGGAAGGCGGCTAAACTTACTGTCGTACACGACGCGGTTTGCGCCATGGAACGAAATGCCATGGTCACTGTCGGGAAAGACATGGACATCGTAGTTCTCGATACTGCCCATGTTCAATTTGTCGAGCAAGGTGAGCGAGTTTTGGAAATGGACATTGTCGTCCGCGGAGCCGTGCATCATGAGGAAGCGCTTGGTCATGCCCAGGGCCGTGACGTTCTGGATGGCCGAGGCGTTGTACCCGGATGGGTTGTCGTGCGGGTGACGCATGTAGCGCTCCGTGTAGATGCTGTCGTAGAAGCGCCAGTCTGTGACGGGGGCGACGGCCATGCCGTACGAGTACGTCTCTCCGGCGTCCTGCTCGAGCGTCTTGAGGGTCTGGAAGCCGCCGTAGGACCAGCCCCAGAGCGCGAGCCGGGAAGCGTCGACGTAGGGCAGGGAGGCGTAGTGCTGTGCGGCGGCGATGTGGTCCTGTGCTTCTAGGAGGCCGAGCTGCGAGCGGACGGGGACGCGGTGCCGGCGGCCGAGGAAGCCTGTGCCGCGGGGGTCGACGGTGACGACGAGGTAGCCTAGGGAGGAGGCGACGTAGGACTGGAAGTTGACGGAGAACTTCTGGGAGACGGTTTGGGATCCCGGTCCCGAGTACTGCTGGAAGAGGACGGGATACTTGTTCTGCTTGTTCGGGTCGAAGTGTCGGGGGCGGCGCTCGAGGTAGTTGACCGTGATGTTGTCGTGGATGGTGAGGGTGCCGTATTTCAGGATGGGCAGCTCGTGCTTCTTGGCTTTTTGGGCGAGGAGGGCGTTGTCCTCAAGTGTGCGGTCGTAGGACGCCGGTGCGGACGGAGTCGAGATGACTTTTTGGTAGGGTATCTCGGGGCCTCGGTAGGAGAGGAGGGCGAAGCCGGCGTTGGCGGAGAAGGACGCGGTGTAGTAGCCGTCGGAAGACGTGTCTGTCAGGGCAGTCAGGCTGGAGCCGTCGAGCTTGACGGAGTAGACGTGGCGCTGGATGGAGGACTCCTTTGCGCCGACAAAGTAGACGAGGTTGTTCTTGAGGTCCACGGCTGAGGGGGCGTCGTCGACCTCCCAGTCTCCCGAGGTGAGCATGAGGGGCGTCGGGTTATCTATGGGCGTGAAGTATCCGATGTGTTCGTAGCCTTCGTGGATGACGGTGTCGACATATCCGTCGTGAGGGCGGCCGTTACTGGGGTCCGCGGGCACATAGGTCATTGTGTGGGAGATCTCAAACCATCCGCCGTCGATTTCGGCAATGTTGATGCTGTTTACGGTTTTGGCTTCGCGCCTGGTAGGGTCGACTAGGATGACCTTGAGGTCATCGCCCACGCGATTGGACTGTTTTACGAGAACCTTGGCGCCGGCCCAGAGGACGTTGGAAATGATGCGGTTGTCGTCTGGAAAGCCGTCTGATGCCGAGACGGAGAACACATCGCCCTTGACGACGTCGTAGTATTGGACATCGACGACGGGGTTGTGCGCCCCTGGCTTGGGGTACTTGATGTTGCGAATGTCAGGATACGCCTCTTCGCCCTCGAGCGGCTCACTGCCCGTCGGCCGCTGGATGTAGTACTTGATGGCGTATTCCGGGACGGCCGTCTCGTTGGTGCGCAGGAAAGCGAGATACTGGCCGTCGTCAGACCACCAGGTCGCCGAACGGCCGGCCAAGACTTCCTCCTCGTACACCCAATCAGGGATCCCATAAAAGTACTCTGGGCCTCCGTCCTTGGTGATCTGCACCACGTCGTGCGCACCGCCATCAAGTCGACGGACGTATACGTTGTTGTCCATGGTGAAGGAGAGGGCGTTGCTCTTGGGGCTCCAGTTGGCAAGCTGGATCTCGGCCTCAGCATTGTCAGGCACCAGGGGCTCCACGATGCCGGACTCGACATGGAGGATGTAGTAGGTTGCTGTGAAGGAGTGACGCCAGTTCTTCTTGTAGTTTACGGCCAGCAGGACCTTTTTCAGATCCGGGCTGGGCTCCGACCAGTTTGGCGTCATCAATTCATCCTTGTACATGAAGTGAGGCTCCTTCATGAGCGTCCGAGACTTGGCAAGCTTGAAATCGGGCTTCTCGTGTGCCACGGCACCATCTTTGCTGGCGCGCACATCCTCGACGAGCAGGTATCCGGCGTCGGTGCCGACCTTGAGCAGCAGTCCGTCGTCGCCATCTGGGTCGGCGATCCAGCTGATGCTTTGTGTTTTCGGAGACCAGTAACCGCTGAGAACTTGATCTAGGGTGACCACCTTGCGGGATGCGTGGGAACCGGCGTCGGGGTGCTTGTAGGATCCCTTAATGACGAAGATACCCAGTCCTGCAAGCCAGGCTGCTGCAAGGATGCCGCCGACAATCAGCAAGATGCGACGCAGGCTCCTGTCCATTGGCTTGCGCTGCAGCGGGTCAACAAGGAAAGGCCCAGCCTCGGAATCTTCATAGTCGGCTTCATCTTTGGCAGACAGGTGGTACCGTGTGCTGCCGCTTCGACGGTCGGACGGATGCTTGTCCATCTCCTCCTGGAGTCGATCGAAGACCAGGCTCGTGGTTGACGCGGATGATAACGAGTCTTGCGAAGGTCGCGATGATCTGGGACTGTCTGTGTCGTCGGTCGATGGGGCCATGGTGTAGGCTTTTGGCAACCGCTGTGAACACAGGAGAAGATCGCAACGGCACGATGCAGGGTCGTCCCGCCTTGCTTAGCAGGAAGCCGAGCGTGGCAAGCTACTCAACGGCTTTGGCGCTGGGGGATGGACGATGGTCGGTCGCCTCGACCATGACAATGACAATGACGATGGCCTGCTCTTGCTCTTGCTCTTGCTCTTGCTCTTGCTCTTGCTCTTGCTCTTGCTCTTGCTCTTGCTCTTGCTCTTGCTCTTTGTCTTGCTCTCGCTCCTTCACCTGCCACACCTATGAATAAATTGGACGTTGGTTGAGTTTATGTAATTGTCGAATTTCCCCAGTTGAATGTTGCATGCTCTGCAGCATTGTACATGGGATTCGATGTTGCCAGTAACTATGATGCCGCCTCGGCAAGGGACTGAAGGTGGGGCTTTGAGCATTTCTTTGACGCCACTTTCGCCTTGAATACTTATCGGGCGCCCTATTGTGCATTCGGCACCACACATGTGGCTCGATTGTGGCTGCGGCCTCCGTTACGACGATGGACTAAGGAAGTAGGGAGTTCGTGCTGGCCTACGCTAAGCACTTTGTGCAAATAATCGTTACATACCTCTCATTTTACCCTTTTGATTGAATGACAAGAGGCTTAAATTAAACACCCGCGGAAATCCCTCACAATAGCGATACCGGCCGCTAGTTGTGGCAACTACATCTGCGATGCGAAGATAACAGGGTGCCCGATAAAAGCTTCCCATCAAGCTAACTAAACACATTGCTTTCCGAGGTAAATTTGGCATAATTCACGTAGAGACAAATTATTCTACCTAGGCAGGTAGGATATTGGAAATATCCAAGTTCTATCTACATTGCGTCAGCGATCAAGAAAAAGTGGATCAGCGTGCTGCCGTGGCTCTAATCCGGCTATTGCCACGAGAATAAAGCCAATCAGCCGAGTTGGCTCAAGGTACCCCTGCACAGTACAATCTACACTATGGTACGGAATAGAGGTACTGCAATCATGTCGACTACGGAGTACAAAGTGGTACTTCATCCACTTTGTGAATCATCGAAGAGTACGGGTGACTCAAGGTCTCATGCTCACAGCAGGATGGGTACCTTCAGTCTTTGCAGACACGCAACGCCAACGTACTGCAAAGCAACAGCATGCAAACCCGGCCAATGGAACACCGCAGATTTCATCACACTGTCCGAGATAAGCAATGAGTCCACTGTGATCGAATCGGACAACCCTTCGTACATACGAAGCTCAGAAGAAAATGTGTGAACAATGTCACCCACTCTCCGCACAGTTCACGCTGATACGCTGACGTGATAAAGTCACACAGTGCCAGTTTACACTATGACCCAAAAACCATATTCCTTCCGTTTGCCTCTCCCTCACCGGACCCACTTTATTTTAGTCTTCTGCCTTATCCCAAATATTCCCCGTCTTTCTGCTGCCCCGAGGTCGCCACCCTCTCTCACCTTAATCTCACATTACATTATCCATTTCGACATTTCCTTCTTGACTACTATTTCCTTTGCACATCCCGCCACGAAATAGAAAACCGATTTTCGCTCAACCTTCAAAAAAGCCGACCGAAACGCTCTTTACACAATCACCATCAATATGTTCTCATTACGAGCGCCTCTCCGCACCATCAGGACGCTGCCGTCGCCCATCGCCGCCACAGCAGCTGCACCTCGGATCGCTGGTCGGAGATTGTATCACGACAAAGATGAGTTCTTTTGCAAGCACCACGTCGCAGGAACACCATGTGCCTTTTTTTTTTTTTTTTTTTTCCTAGGCTTAGACTATTGATGAAATATGATTGGACGACAAGCTAACACTTGGTTTTCTGCACTGCTTGATCATTATAGCCGGCCTCGAAACCCAGGCTCCATGGATAAGAAGGATCCCGCTGTCGGTACCGGACTTGTCGGCGCTCCTGCTTGCGGCGACGTCATGAAGTTGCAGATCCGAGTAGACGAAGAGACTGGCACAATCACCGATGCCAAGTTCAAGACCTTCGGATGCGGGTCCGCCATTGCGAGCTCAAGCTATTTGACCGAGTTGGTCAAGGGCATGCGGTGTGAGTTTTATTGCGCCTCGTCACCTTTCATCGCGGGCATTCCTGGTCCACGACCAAGATCTGATCATAGCTTACTGACTGATACACAGTGGAGGACGCTTCCAAGATCCGTAACGTCGACATCTCGAAGGAACTGTGCCTGCCACCCGTCAAATGTATGTTCTCCTCGAGACTGCGCTGTCATCATCCCGTTCCCGTTTGCATTCAAAATGAGACTGACCTGATACAGTGCATTGCTCCATGCTTGCCGAAGACGCCATCAAGGCCGCCATCGCTGACTACCACGGCAAGAATCCCAAGGCTAAAATTACCGACTTGGCCGGCACTGCCAAGACCATTCGGGAGACCATGCAGCAGGCCGCTTGATCTCATGACTCGAACCGTACCGAAAAACTGGCGAATGAAAAAAAAAAAAAAAAAAAACCCGAAATCGAAAATTTGATCGTCACGCCTCCTAAACTCGAGGAGAGGATACCACACCTACATCATGGTGCAAGTTGACAAGGAGTTGGCGCGAATACACTTGCACGTAAAGCAAAAATCGACAATAGAGAGCATCTTGGAACGGCGGAAGACGCGGGGAAACGGAGACCGGGATTTGCACGCTTTTCACTTTCCACTGTACGACTGGAGTGTACGGAGACTACCAGAAGAGGGAAAATAAACTTTTTTTAAGGGGGCCAGGAGAATGAAGTCGGTCGTTTTATATATACCTCGATGAACGAATTGCGTGGCACTGATTCTACTTATGGTCGGTCTTATTGATATTTGTTCTGTATTGGTACAATCGAGTGCAATAGTACAAGTCCACGGATGTTGAAAGTTACTGATGTATGTCACGTCAGATTGAGTCTAAGGGGAGACAAATATGACTGCTCATGTAGTCCCCTAGTTCACTAGCACTGTTGCACGGAGACAAACCTTATCATTATCATTCTTATCATTCTTATCATTCTTATCATTCTTATCATTCTTATCATTCTTATCATTCTTATCATTCTTATCATTCTTATTATTATTATTATTATTATTATTATTATTATTATACGTCCTTGTCAATGATGGCGCGAGCCTCGTTCTGCTTATACATGAATACACTCGCTTTGCCGTGCCAATAAGCCTTTCATTGGCTCCCAACGCGCAGTTTCGACCTTTCGACCTTTCGACCTTGGGCCAACCCTCATCCACTCTTCGGAACCAAGTCTGCCTTTTACCGATGGCAAGTATTCCGTCACCGTCCCGGTATCTGGATGGGAGGTTTCTTGCTTCATCCACACCTCGTCTCCCTTGCGACCGTGAAGCTGCTGCTGATGGAAGCAAAAATGACTGTACAGTTCCAAGCAGAATTCTTCGAAAAAGGACACTGATCGATCAGCACAGCCTTGATGCACAGATAATGAAGCATCTGGATATGCTTCATATCCAACAAGGGTCATCCAACGTGGTTGGGTTTGCAGGAAAGAAAGCCTCGATTCGATGCACGCAGTCAAGGGCATCTGCTCGACGCGAGTCGCGATGTGCTTGAAAAAAAAAAAATTGCCAACTTGCTACAGTCTATTGCTGTAGGGTCTTGTTCTCGTGCAGTCTGAACCATGATGGCTGCCGCTACATGTAGCACGGCAGTGGTGGGCCATTCTCACCTCACTCGGTCGGGTCTGTATCATCTGGTGACAGGTGACAAACTCTTGGGCTACCTTAGGTAGGTACCTAGGTACTCCTCCAAGGGCCGAAATTTGGCTCACAGCCGGGAAAGAGGCGCTAGTGAGTTACGCCACTAACCGGAAAAAGCCCAGGATGATCATCGATCAAAGAAAGGCTGGTCTGCGCGCCAAGAAAAGTGGCGGCCTCTCCACATCAAGCATCTCTTGTCGCTCTTGTTATTGAGATGCCCCAGAAAACAAGGCAACTTTCAAGGTTCTATGGCCGAGCCAGCGCGGCACGCTTGTCCTGGCCCCTGCTTAGTGGGGGGAAAAGTGGTTCCTTTGGACCGACGATTTCATCATGGCGCCTTGCGCAAAGACCAAAGACCAAAGAGACAATGGCCGAGGCTCGTCAGTTATGCGGATCGCAGTTTGTGGCGGCGCGGCGAGCAACGACAATGCCTTGCGTACTAGGTGAGGTAGGACCGACCTGATAGATACTTAAAGTGCGGCCAGCCAAAGCTCCTTCCGCCAACGGTTATCGGATTGCGCCTTCCCTTCCCGTGCCCTAGTCAGCCTTGCTTGCTTGCTGTTGCTCTCGAACGGCTTTGGCTCTGGCTCTGGCTCTGACTCTGACTCTGACTCTGACTCTGACTCTGACTCTAGATTTTCCCCTTCACTCGTGCCTGTATCTGGTCAATTGGCGCTCGCGAACCATTTGAAGCTTCTTGGACGTCGTCGCCGCCTTGTCCGTCCTTCCGTCCTTCCGTCCCTCCGTCCCTCCGCCCCTCCGCGTCGCCATGGCGAGTTTGCGCCGCCTGTCAGCTGCTGTACTGATTGTCAGCGTTCCAGCCGTGACGGCATTATACTCCAATGGATCAGTTGCAGCACCCTGCGATTCCCCAATCTACTGCCATGGGGACATCTTGAAGGAAATCGAGCTCGCTCGGCCATTCTCCGACTCCAAGACCTTCGTTGACATGTGAGCGCCTCTAGTTGCCTCCACTCCGACATGCCAAAATATTCGAAAGAATTGTAGCTAATTGTCTTACCGCAGGCCCACGATCAAACCTCTCAAGGACATTCAAGAAGCCTTCGACAAGCTGAAGAAGCCCCTCAAGAATAATACTGCTCTACAAGAATTTTTGACCACGTACTTCGCAGATGCAGGCCACGAGCTGCAAGAAGTCCCTAGAGGCAATCTCACTACCGACCCTCAATTCCTCAAGTCGCTCAACGACACTGTTATTAAAGAGTTTGTGACCAAAGTCATCGACATCTGGCCCGACTTGACTCGTTCCTACAGTGGCCCCAACACCAACTGCGCCGACTGCACTAATAGCTTCATTCCAATCAAACGAACCTTCGTTGTGGCGGGGGGCCGCTTTCGTGAGCCATACTACTGGGACTCCTATTGGATCTTGGAGGGTCTTCTTCGAACCAGGGGGTCGTTTACAGAAATTGCCAAAAACACAATCGAGAACTTTCTCGATTTTGTGGAGAATTTTGGATTCGTGCCCAACGGGGCCAGAATTTACTATCTCAATCGATCGCAGCCGCCAATGCTGTCGCAAATGGTGAAACTGTATATCGAACACACCAATGATACCAGCATCTTGGACCGTGCTCTGCCACTGCTGGTAAAGGAGCACGAATTCTGGATGGTCAACAGGACCATTGAGATTCAAGCTGGCAATGCAACATATACTCTGAACCGATATGCGGTGAACAACACTCAACCTCGGCCAGAGTCTTACAGGGAAGACTACGAGGCAGCCACCAATGCGTCCTACTATGCTCAATCAGGCATCATTTACCCGGAGAACAAGAGGCTCAACGACTCTGAGCGCATGGAGCTCTACGGAAACCTGGCAACCAACGCCGAGAACGGCTGGGACTTTAGCTCTCGTTGGCTGGCCAATCCTTCTGATTCTGCTCGCGATGTGTACTTCCCTCTGCGCAGCAATAATGCAAAGAACATTGTACCTGTGTGCTTGAACTCCATTCTGTATGGTAATGAGCTCGCTATTGCCCACTTCTTCAACAAGACCGGCAACTCCACTGCGGTCAGTGACTGGAAGAAGAAGGCAGATAAACGTAGCGAAGCCATGCATACTCTCATGTGGAATGAGACGCTGTTCAGCTACTTTGACTATAATATGACGTCTTCCTCGCAGAACATTTTTGCTATCCGCGATAATGATTCACCCGCTTCCGACAACAATCTGGTCCCTCCTGGTCAGCAGATTGCCTTTAACGTCGGTCAATTCTATCCCTTCTGGCAAGGAGCAGCACCGTCATACTTGAAGAACAACCCACACGCTGTTAGGACAGTCTTTGCTCGCGTGGGAGAGTACCTGAAGGTCCGCCAAGGAGGCATCCCGGCAACCAATGTTAAGGCTAATGAGCAGTGGGACCAGCCTAATGTATGGCCGCCGCTGATGCATATTCTCATGCAGGGCCTCATCAACACACCTGCTACCTTTGGCGACGATGATCCTTCCTACAAAGATGTCCAAAAGATGGCCCTCACTCTGGGTCAGCGATACTTGGATTCCACCTTTTGCACATGGTATGCCACGGGAGGTTCCACCTCGGAAACGCCCAAGCTTCAGGGTTTGGGCGACAAGGACAAAGGTATCATGTTCGAAAAGTACAGTGACAACTCGACGAACCAAGCTGGCGGTGGTGGTGAATATGAGGTCGTTGAGGGCTTTGGCTGGACTAATGGCGTTCTTATATGGGTAGCAGACGTCTTCGGCAAGAATTTAAAGAGGCCTGAATGTGGTGACATCAAGGCCGCCAACACTGTTAAGAGAAGCATCAGCGCAGTCGAGTTGCACCCAGGTGACGCTCGAAGGATCAAGAGATTTGGAAGCAGGGAGTAAAGGAGGAATTGGCAACTGACGGATTTGGATAAGTCAGTGGCTGGGTGTACAAAAGCAAAACGTAATGTACTGTACATGGTGTGAATAGTGATGCTATGAAGCAATGACATAATTACGAATGAAAGTTCCTTCTTCTCTTTTTACCCCCGACTGAACTTGAGATTGCTATTGATTGATATGCGGGGGAGATACAAGCTGTGTTGCACATGGCGCAATATATACAAGACGGCTATAAAGTGACCACAGCACGCCAAGCAAAACAGTGATTGTAAGTACAAAGGCCAATCAAAAGAATCCATAACACCACTCGCCGATTTTTTTTTTTTCCTTCGCCACGCGATATACATTCAACCTCCCTCGGACAAGCGTCCACACCAGCATCCTCCCAATCATGCCTTGATAGCTTTTGGAGCGCTCATGGGCCGCAGGGGCCCTTTTCTAGGCTCATCCGCATTGCTCACTCTGTACTTGAGCTTCACCCCCATGGCCGCTAGTTCGACGTCGAGATACTTGAGGGCACCAGGCACAACAACCTGGGTGGTCTGGTCGCCGCCAACCCAGCAGTCGCCCTGTCCGTCTTCCCAGATCTCACCCTGGATCTCAGTGAGATCGATGCCCTCTGCGTCATCGAGTCGGGTGGCGCAGTTGCGGCATCGGACCGTCGTAGGAGCCTTCTTCTTCCCGAGAGCGAACTGCGTGACGACGGGCTGCACGGAGAGGAAGGATCCGCAGCGGCGGCAGATCCATGACCGGGAGTAGTCGGAGCAGTTGAGGAGACGGTCTTGCAAGAGGAAGGCGGTCCCGTGGGCAAGAAGGGCGTCGCGCTCCATTTCTCCGACACGAATGCCGCCTCCGCGTTTGCGGCCCTTGATGGGCTGGCCGGTCGTTGGGACGACGGGACCGGTGGTGCGCACCTGGAACTTGTCGCTCACCATGTGGCGGAGGCGTTGGTAGTAGACGACGCCGATGTAGATGTCTGCGCCGAGTTCTTCGCCCGTGGTGCCGGAGTACATGGGCTCGTTGCCGTGGTAGGAATAGCCTGCTTTCATGAGCTGGTGGCCGAAGTAGTCGGCTGCCGTGTTCTCCTCGTCAAACTTGAAAGGGGTGGAGTCTTGGGCGAGGCCGTGGAGGGCACCTGCCTTGCCGGCCAGGGACTCGATGAACATGCCGATGGTCATGCGGGATGGGAAGGCGTGCGGGTTGATGATGATGTCGGGCTGCATGCCGGACTCGGAGAAGGGGAGATCGATGGCCGGCCACTTCTGGGACGCGACACCCTTTTGGCCGTGGCGGGATGAAAACTTGTCACCGATGACGGGGCTTCGTGGGATGCGGAACTTGACGGATATGGTTTGCAAGGGCTCGCTGCCAGACTCTGCGCCAATGAGGCGGACCTCTTCCACGAAACCCGTCTCGCCGTCCTTGTATTTTTCGTAGTGCGTCACACCATCGAGGTTGACCAGGTTTCCATTGTAGTCTGGCGTGACGGTGTGCCACGCACAAATGACATCGCCTTCCGAGATGAGACGGCCAACATGCGGGAGACCATCGTCGTCCAGCATGCTCTGGTAGTCCGCGCTGACATAGCTGTAGGGGGCGAATCCGAAGGCCTTTGTAACGGATTTGGTCGCACGCGTTCTTGAATCGTCCTTAAGGGTGATCTTCTTTGTCTTGTAGATGGTGCCATGACCGAAGCCTCGCTCGTGAGACGATTTATTCAGGATCATGGCATCATCCATGTCATAGCCCGTATAGGAAATGACTGCCACGACGGCGTTCATACCGTTGGGAAAGTTGTCGAAACCGTACGTGTTGTGGAGGGGGGCACGAACGATGGGCGTTTGGCCCGTCTGGATTCTGTACGCCTTGTTGTCCGTTCTGTAGCGAATGGCGGCGCCGGGAGTACCCATGGTTTGTTTACCCATCTGACACTGATACATATTTCGTGGAGATTGGTTGAAGTCGGAAAAGGGAGTCATGTTGGCGAGGATGGAGAGCATGTTTGTAGGTGCGAATTCGACGTGGGTGGACATGCCAGACTCAATCTCCTGGGGCACCACAGCGATGGACATGTAAGGCTGCTCATAGGGGCCGACAAAGTCTTCTTTCTGAAGCGGCAAGTACTTGACAGGGCGAACCATTCTCGCCGGTGTCGATGCCATGTAGACACCAGGGTACGATCCGCCATTCGAAGGGGGTACGTACCCAATCTCCAGCTGCAGCGGCACGCCGTGAGTGCCTTCAACCTTCCAGTATCGTAGGCAGTCTGCTATCCTGAGAGACTCTTTGGGCGTGCACCACCCCAAGATCTTGCCGTCCAGCATGACCACCACATTCTCGCCCGTGAGCGCCGAAGAGGTGTCGACGATGCCCAACTCTCTGGCAAGTGCGGGAATCTTGGACACATCCATATGCTCGGTCATGATCTTGCATTTGTGAGCCAAGTGATTCAAAAGACCACAAGGTGCGCCATCGGGAGTGTGCACGGGACACATGAAACCCCATGATTCTGGAAGAAGCTTTCTCACTGCCGTCGTCTTCAGTTGAGCGAAAAAAGCACCGCGATGCACCATACGGAAGTGACTGATGAAGCGGAGAAAGTTAAGCTTTTCTGCCACAACGGTGAAGCCCGCTGTTTGCTGCAGATCTAAGCCGGAGGGACTCTGCAGATTGCCGGTAGACAAGAAGTATTCGAGAGCATTTCCCAGGTTCTCATTGGCTTTTCTGAAAATTGCTGTGGGAAACTCTTTTTTGAATTCCTCAGATGTGAAGGAAATGGTGGGATATCGTCGTAGAAAATCTCGCAGAGACGTACGCACTCCAACATTAAGAAACTCGTCGAATCGCTCCTTCAAGATTTGACTGTACAGAAATCCACCCAACAGAATTTCCTGGTTCTGCAGAGCATCAGGGTTGTCCACTGCGCATTCACCAGCAGCTAGGGCGTATAGCTTGCGAATCATAAATAGGATCATGCGAAACTTGTCATCATCTTGCTCCTTAGTCACATTTATGTTGCCCAAGTGGACAAGGACAATTCTTCTCAGTAATTCTGTGCCCACTTCGTAGTCGGATAGCGTCTCAGGAACACCCAGTACTACTCTGAACTTTTCGCCCAGGTAGGCTCTAGTTTCTGACTTGCTGTACACACCATAGCTCTTGTAAGTTCGCAGAAGCACTTCAATTCGATCCGTCAGAAACGTGTTTTCGGTAGCTTTAGAACCCATTGGTCCGACTAATCCTTCGAAAATCTCGCGATCGTTAGTCTCGATCAGGGCCTTGAGAATCATGACGACTGGAATCAAATACTCGTTCTTCCGCCACGAGAACCGAAAGGTGATATTTCCGTCGCTCAAATAATGCAGCACATTGGTTTGTGATGTTTCGTCGGGTCGCACGGATCGAACAATGATACCGTAAGGGGTGTAACCAGCTCCACGGTTTTGGAAACTAGGACGGTTGGTAGCCATCGGGAAGTTTCGCTTGTTCACTTGTAGAAGTCTGATGATTTTTTCGATACCGTTGACGATGAAGTATCCTCCTAATTCTTCTGATTCTTCTTTTCTGTACACCAATTGTTCTGGCGAACTATGCTCTAAATGACATCGATTTGACTACTTGGCGGATTAGTTTACCTCTCCTTCTCGTACAGCATCACCATCCTCTTGTCGCATACCTTGATCATGACGGGAACCTGCCCCATTTCTCGCACAAACTCGACTGGATCCCCCCCATTGATGCTGTATTCAAACGTGGCGGAAAGCTTTCCTCTGTAGGTAACATGTCTTTCTCTGCACTCTGCAGGATAAATTTGTTGATTTTGCGCCATCTTGTTGGACGGGGGAACTTGTGGTTTTTGAAGACTCACGTCTTTAATGCGAATATGTAAGCGGTTTCTGCGCTTGGGACTACTTCTTTCATCACCATCAAGAAAGGTCTTGGTCCCGATATCAGCCAATCCATGAGCGAGAAGTCCCTTTTTTCCATCATCTCGAAAGATACCGTTGAACGACTCGATATGAGGATCGACAGCTAGTTGGAGAGCAGGGTATGCCGTACGGTCTTTCGGAGGGTTTTGGAAAAGATGCTCGCGGCGGAGGGTGTGAAATTGGTGATCCCAATTGGTATTGGTCACTGAAGGAGCCATAACGGCTTATGGAACGCAGCAGCGAACTGCGTTGAATAATCACAAAAAAAGTATCTGCCGGAGCTTATCATCCACTTCCTGCTGGGCCGCTTAATATAGGTGACAACAGACTCTGTAAATGAGACACAAAAGTAGAATTGCGCCTTTGCGCCCGACAAACGGTTATTCAATATCTGGTTGGCCGCAAGCAACAGAAGTTGAGGAGGCCACAACTATAAAATTTCCGCCAGCTGCCCACCAACCGTGTGCAGGCAAGGCTTATCGCTCACACAGAAAAAAATAAGGTTGTCGATAACAGCTATCACGTGCATTATTGGATACTGATAACATCAACTGTGGGGAATCTATACCTACCTAGGTAGTTAAGCCTCGACTTTACGGAATACATTACACATCGGTACCTTGCATTGTGGATGGTGGACCGTGCCTGCTTGCTTACAACATCATGTGAAACCATGACAGTCATTTATACCAAATCGCTATGATCTGAGAAATCTTTCTATTCAAACGGCTACATGAAATATGGACGACATCTAACAGACATGCATAGCCATGACGTGCTACAAGGGAACCGATCATGTAAGTCATGCTAGCCTCTTGAGTTGCAAAATGATGCCCAATCGTGTCATGTAACCAATGTCTCTCTCATATTACCGCTGACTCCCGAGGAACATACAATTAGAATTTGAGCGGCAATGCATGTATAAACTTTCAAGTCCCAGTTAAAGAGGAATGGCATCACGACACATCGATATCAAAGTCTTGGCGATGCGGCATGGACCAAGAATATACATACCACAGGTGCACGCACATCTACACGTCGCTGTAGCATCGGCAGTCGCAGTCAGTATTGTATCACTATATCTCATCTGGATAGATCAATCCTGGGATCTAGTCTAGCATCTGGATAGACAGTAGCTCGTCATAATACCGTAGAAGATTTATTGCCTCCTTGCCCCCTTTGCCGGACACGAGGCGCCTAACACTAACACCTCAAAGCAAACAAGACAGGCAGTTGAGATTTTAAAGTTGCGCAAACTGGAGCACCTCGCCGCAGTCGGACGTGTTGTTTGCATGGTGGTTTCCTCTCTGGGATCAAGCGGAGCTTTGGCTCGAGACTAGCATACACAGTGCCTATTTTTTTGTGGCTCGCCCCGTGTAATAGTCACGATGTTTCAACGTCGGTGCGTCCGTACAGAGGAGAAGAGCCAAGACTACTCGCTTGACGCACCCTAGAAACGCACGTGGCTCTCGTTGCAATGCAAGAGGCAGCGAAAGCAATGTCTAGCTAGATAGGTGATGCGAGATGCGATGTGATTATGTGGTTGAACCATATTGGATACCTAGGTAGTAAATGCTCATGTGGCCTTTTCTTGTCGAATAGCGCTAAACTAGGGAAGAAGGGACCGTGATGCCGACGTAGTCCCGTCTAGATATTAGATTAGTTATAGCTTTCAGCATCGAGCCAGGCTTCAAAAACAGCATTTCCCGGGAAGTTTCTTCGTAGCCTCGAACCTTGCGTATGACAGGATGGAACAACAGGTGACGTTTGGTTCACTATGGGGCATGCAACTGATGAAGCGGGCCATTCGGCATCGGTGGCTTCAACGGACGGCAGACCTGACGCAAAGGAGTGGTGTACGTAATATGTAGTATTATTATGTATGGATGTCATATTATTAGGTGTCTGGCGTGTCGTCAGTCGGCCGTCGTAGTAGTAAGTTGGACAAGAACTGGCGGCCCAGGTGGTGGCGCTGGTGGGAGAAAAAGGTTTGAAAAAAATTTAGCATAATTAAGTGGGGCGCGGTCCAGGAGGTCAAGGATGACCAGACTCGACTCGACAAGGAACTATGGGACGAAGCGGCTGATTTTCATTACTCATTACGTGTTTTACCTTTTTTTCCACACCAACAAGGCACCAACCCACAAGCCCACAAACCGCCCTTGGGCCGTTTCCTTGAAGAATTTTGGAACACGCCTGGCACTTGTTCATCCGGGCCCCCCTTTCTTCCCAGGTTGTTTGCCATTTTTCATAATCACCACTTCTTCCGCCATCGCCTCATCACATGCTGCTTAGCTCATGTCATGGCTTATGGCTTTTCCCGAGGACGCTTGCAATGTGCCATGAGCCATGAGGCATGTAATCCGCCCGTACTATACTGAGCGAGGCGTCAAAGCAAGACCCCGAATCATCTTGATGTCACATTCTTCATGCGGTTGAGAATGGGTATCGGGACCAGTGGGCTTGGAAGCAGTAACAATCACCAGCCGAATGACTCGTTTTGATGGCCGGCAGCTGCCGCGCTCGAGGAATCCGAGCTGACGAGACAGATTGCTCAAGCACAGCCAGCATGCTCCATAATAACCAGCATTCGAGATCTAGATCTTACCGTACCGTCACTGAGTGTTATTGTAATACGGTGCATACGCTACGTACCTATCTATATACCGACCTGCCTCCTGGCTCTGGGACCCATCACCGGTGCTCCCCTTACAAATACATGCGTGCATGCGTGGTCCGTTATCGTGGGGAGAGTCAAGAGGGGCGCCCAAACACAAGAAGTTCAGAGCTTGGGACGAAATCCATATAATTCAATCTCCAAGCGTTCCTGTGAGAGACAGTCCTCGTTCCCACAATCATAATATATTCATTCACCCAACGCACCTTGCTCAGACATGACCCAGGTCCTGCCCAATATTGATCACTTTAATAGCCATTCCTGCTGAGTGGAAACAAGAGCTTGTCGGCTGCAAGGGACCAAGAAGCTTGGTAAACGACTCCAAGTTACGCCCAGCATTTCGAAAGTTTTGGAATTCTGGCTGTATCCGTTGTTGACGCCTACACCAAGACACGATACTTTTCAACAACTCATCCTCTGAACCAGGATCTTCCTTTCTTGTGGATCTCTTTGTTTTCCCTCCCGTCGTTCTCGCACATAGCCGTGCTGCTTGTCTCAGCCTCCACGCTTTGTTTGCTACGGCAAGGGAAGGCTGGAGCCGAACGACTCATGCAAATCTGTGCCAATGGCATCGTCTCCAAAGTCTGTAAAGGGCGAGCCGGGATCTGATACTGGTTATGTTCCAGGTCCGGCTGTACAATATGACGTTGAGCACCAGCAGCAAGATCCCAACGGTTCAAATATGCAGGAAGATGACACCAGCAAAGCTTTTACTCGAGCTTCGTTCGTAGGATCCCCGAGTCCTAAGTCGAGTCCTCCTCCGATTGGCGAGTCCATCACTCCACCTGCTGGCGATGATTCCGCCGCCGCCGCCGCCGCAACAGTCAAACGAGAAAAAGGTCGTGTTAGGTTCAACAGCAGCGCTGCGGCTACAAAGCCTCCGGTGACCAGTTCAGATGCCCCTGCCCCTGCAAGGGTGCTAGAACGACGAGATACACCTTCTCCAAAACTCCGGCCCTCAATCTTGCGGGGCAATTCTTCCGGATCGATCAAGACTGCCAAGGAGTTGGGTATAGATTTGGACTCAGATACGTCAAAGGCAATCTCCGCTGTAGCTGCTCAGGAGAGGGCACAGCAGATGGCTGCTAAGGTACTTAGAAATTCACCGACTGGGTCTCGGGCGTCCATGGAATCTTATGCTACGACTACCAATAGCGACAGGGATCCTCTTCCGGGTGATTTTGATATTTCTCCACGAAATGTGACCTCGGAAAAGCCTGCAGCAGATAATGCCAATGGAAGCAAGAACCAAACGCCAGACAACAAGACTGAGACGGCTAAAGTTAAAGAAGAAGCTTTTCACCTTGTTAGAGCCCATACTGCAGGTCCAAGGTTTGGGTCGAACGCAACCAATAACTTCTCTATGGATGAAGAAGCAGTCACCAGCGCTGCCAAGGTTACCCCGAGCAACGTGAACGGAGGTATATGGGACGGTGTATATGAAGTACCTCCTCCGCAAGAATATCGAGGAAGCGTGCTTTCCCAGCTCCTGAAGCTCTACAAGCCCTCCGACCCTGGCGTGATCGGATCAGGTCAAAGTCGTCGTTGGAGCTCTTCCACAGCTGGAGGACTTACACCACCCGCTGTAGAATCGGGCACATCCAGTCCAACTCACTCTCGCAAGAAATGGTATGAGCAGAATCGCTCTCAGGATACGCTGGCCAACCTAATCGAAGCTTCCACCAGACTTGCCAATCCAAAACAGTCGGCATCAGAACCTAAGAGCCCAGGCAAGAAACGTCCCGTTGCAAAGGGACGAAGCAGCAGCAGCCGACTGAGTTCCTACTGGCGTAAGGAAGAAACGCGAATCACCGTTCACATTGCAGAAATCCTCTCCCGTCAAGATTACATCATCAAACTATGCCGAGCACTCATGCTCTATGGTGCCCCAACCCATCGGTTGGAGGAGTACCTCAGTATGACGGCGCGAGTGTTGGAAATAGAAGGTCAGTTCCTGTACCTGCCCGGCTGTATGCTTATCTCCTTTGATGACCGGTCTACCCATACGACTGAGGTTCGTATCGTACGCACCACTCAGGGAATTGATCTGGGCAAACTCAAGGATGTGCATCACATATATAAGGAAGTAATGCACGATGTGATAGGAGTGGATGAAGGCATTAGCTTACTCGACGAGCTCATGAGCTCCAGACAAAAGTTTGGTGCTTGGATTCGCGTTCTCGTCTTTGGTCTCACCAGTGCAACGTGCGCACCGTTTTCCTTTTCCGCAAGACTCATCGATTTGCCGCTTATATTCTGTTTCGGTTGTCTCGTCGGCTTGCTGCAGCTGATTGTGGCGCCCAAGTCCAACATGTACAACAATGTTTTTGAGGTAACGGCCACGATTGTCGTCAGCTTCTTGGCGCGCGCCTTTGGCAGTATAAAGGGGGGAGAGCTATTTTGCTTTTCGGCACTGGCGCAAAGCGGCATTGTGATGCTGCTTCCTGGATATTCAGTGTGTGAGTTCCCTCTCCCACCTTGAGCTGCGAATCATTCTCTCCAAATGGTTCTATGCTCCATCTTGGTCTACTGACCCTCCTGAGACGTGGAATATTGACATGCTCTCCCTCATAGTATGCTCTGCACTAGAACTACAGTCTCGTGCCATTGTCCCCGGTTCCGTCCGCATCGTATACGCCATCATCTACTCCCTCCTTCTTGGCTTCGGCATCACCGTGGGTGCCTCTCTGTACGGCCTCTTTGACAACAAGGCCACGTCTACCACGACATGCTCAAATCCGATTCCGTCTCTGTACGGCTTCATTTTTGTCCCTGCCTTTGTGCTCTGCATTTCGATCTTGTACCAGGCAAAATGGCACCAGATGCCCGTCATGGTGATCATCGCTTTCGCAGGATACATTGTCAACTTCTTCAGCGGCCTTAAATTTGAGGCAAGTCCCCAGATCGCCAACACGCTAGGTGCCCTGTCTGTCGGCATCCTGGCGAATCTCTACTCGAGACTACGTCACGGCGTCGCGGCTGCGACCTTGATTCCAGCCATCTTTACCCAAGTCCCCGGTGGTCTGGCGTCGACCGGCGGCCTGGTGAGCGGACTGCGCACAGCGAACCAGCTGACCAATTCGTCTTCAATTATCAATGGGACAAGCACTGTGCAGTTTAATCAAGAGGAGCCTCTGAACACGGTTGTGTTTAATGTGGCGGCGAGCATGATTCAGATTGCGATTGGCATTGCGGTGGGATTGTTTATGAGCGCCATGGTGATTTACCCCTTTGGAAAAAGGAGGAGCGGGCTATTCAGTTTCTAGTCTGGGATATAATATATTTGCACAAAATATCAAACAGTATGTTGGTGTCACATTTGCTTCAGGTCACAAAAGCGGGATTGTCTTTTTCTATTTTTGAGATATGGAGAGTAAAGCAGCGGGCTTGAACATTTGATTGAACAATAGCGTTTCTACATATTAGTCGGCATCGGTCTGGGCACATAATAACATGCACTGCAATCAGATTTTCAGTTTGCCAATGTACCTTCCATGACCCAAGCACGCCGTGAAATCGGCATCGGCATAGCATAGTCAGGGGTATCCGCAGAACACCAGGGTCCCTGTTGGCCGTAACCTGACCTACGTAAGCCAACAGAAGTTGCATGCAAATACCAGTTCCATGGTGGATTCGGGCGTCAGAGCCGCGCGCGTAGGGCACGCCTACGTCATCCGCCCTAACGACGTAGATCCAACCCTCCTGCATCCCTTTTTTTTTTTTTTTTTTTTTTTGGAAACCAAAATGCAATTTTGCCCATCCACGGCTGTGCTGCGCTTTGCTAGTCTGGCGTCGGAGCAATCAATGCGGCTTTCCCGCAAGCACTATGCATCGCGGGGTTGCAGCCTGTCATGTCATGTGGTGTACATCGCGGCTCGTGTCCGCCCGGCAAATGGGAAATAAAGCTGATGCAGTTTTATTTTTTTTATTTTTTTTATTTAAAAAAAAAGAAAGAAAGAAAATGCAGGGTGCCCAAAAAGAGAAGGTCCGCTCGGTGCAAGGCTTGTAGATTGGATTCGAGATTGGACCACGGTTGGTTTTTCGTTGATCGCCGTCTCCTTGCTGCTTCGGAAGGCGGATGGAACGCTAGCGCAGACGAGAGCGATTCATCGGGCATGTAGGGGATGGTCTGTGGATGGTCGTGGATGGTGGGGATCCAAGGGGTCCTGGCCTGTCTTGTGACTTGATAGGCGCATGGACTGGCATTCGATGTTTGCACATCCACAGTCACAGTCACATTCAGTCACGTTTTCGTTCACACACTCATGTCGCGCACTCTCACACTCTCACACAACTCACACAACTCACACCCCGGATAATATTCACAGCCTTGGAAGGCAGGTCCTGAGTCCTGACAACGGCCAGGACCCGCTCAGCAGACGGGCAGGCGGGCAGCCAGGCCTATAGCAGTGCAGGGTAGGTGCAGGGCAGGTGCAGTGCAGGTGTCGGCGGACGGGTGCGCAATGTTCTAGAGCAGAACTACCAACCTACCAACCTAGGCAGGTACCTTGGTCACTGCACGCTTTCTTTTAGCCGTCGCAAGGTACCTGGGTACGTTAGGTACCCTGACCTAGCTTCGTTGGTGCCCGCCGTCCCGTCTGATGTGGGGGTCCACCTGCTCATGCTCATACTCGTCGCCGCAGCTTGCTCTGCTCTGCTCTGCTCTTGCTCCTCCAGATGTTCTTGTCTCGACTTGCGTCCTGCGGCCTGCATCAACCCCCACGGCATCCTTCTCGTGCCTCCAATGCTGCCTGCTCCCTCTGTCGATGCGCCATCCCCCTTTCTCTCCATACCACAGCGCGTACCTACAGGTTGATGCTTTCGCGTACCCGACTGTTCTGAACCTTGCTACCATCCAAAATCATCGAGCTCAGCAACAAGAGACACCTTCCCGCTGCTCTGATCCAAAGCCCCACCTTCCCACCAGCCGACCTCATTTTTGATTTCCTTCGACCGGACCGCCGTCTCTGTGCGCTGCGCATCTACTACCTCCCCGTCTCAGTTTCCTCAAAATTTCGTTTTATGCGATCATCTTCATCTTCTCTTTCCCGTCGAGGATTTCCAGGACTGCGAGTCACTCAACCATCTCGTTCGCGGCTTCCCTGGTCTATGACCCGTTCGGCGGAGCTTCCCCAGACGTTCCCATCGGACTTGATTATTGTCATTGCCATCTTCTCGTCAAAGCAGATATCTGGAAATACGTATATCCGCAGGCTAACATGGCTGGCATATTCAAAAAGGTGTATGACTGGTTGTTGCGGACGTTCTGGTAAGTTCGATCCTTGGTCTAGCCACAGCGCCGTAGCGGTGTTATATGCAATGTGGCTATCATTCTCAGCTTGCTATGTTGAAACAAGCTATTTATGATGCGCAATGAGCGCTGACAATGACGACGGCTGTAGGGCGATGGAAATGGAGGTCACACTCGTTGGTTTGCAGAATGCTGGCAAAACTTCGCTACTTAGAGTTCTTGCTGTAAGTCTTTCGACGCCTGGCATCCTCTCCACTTCTGTTCCTGCTGGCTAACATAAGTCTCTCACAGGGCGGTGAATTTACTCTCGAGTGAGTTGTATTCCGCCCGCTTGCCGGCTGAATCGATGTAATAGAAACCTCGGTTCGCAGTCACTGGATCACTTGCATTAACGTGCCTGTCAAGGTTTCATCTTCGAGAGGAGTGTTTGCTAACTGGGTGCGTCGTACAGCTCGATACCGACCGTTGGCTTTAATATGAAGCGTGTGCAGCAAGGCCACGTCTCGTTGAAATGCTGGGATATAGGTGGCCAACCCAGATTTCGGACCATGTGGGAGAGATATTGCCGTGGCGTCAATGCTATCGTCTTTATTGTAGACATCGCCGACGTAGATCTCATCCCTCAGGCCAAAGAAGAGCTTCATTCTTTGATGAGCCATCAAACTCTGACTGGCATCCCTCTCCTCGTGTTAGGGAATAAGTCTGATCTACCTCAGAAGCTTTCTGTTGACGAGTTAATCGACGAGCTGGATCTGAAGTCGATCCAAGGCCGCGAAGTGTGTTGCTATGGCATAAGTGCCAAGGAAGAGACTAATCTTGATGCTGTCGTGCAGTTTCTAGTGAAATGGGCCAGCCGATGACAGGTCGGTTTGTTTCGACCTGTGTGTGCGTGCGTGCGTGTTTGGGAGAGGGGCGGAAGGGGGAGCGAGGGGAGGGGCGGGTTGACGCTGAATGAAATGAACTTTTGACGACAATTATGACTGGTAACGACAAACGACAAATTTGCGATACCCTCTTTCGGGCTCTTGACACGGCCCTCGTGTGTTGGCGCTGCGTCACGATACCGGGCATGATGATAGAGTGCTCGTAATCCTGGCGACTGGTGGGATTGCGGAAAATCGCCTTTCCGATGCTTGCGATATTTACTTCCATCTCCTTTACAAACAAACAGCACAAAACTCCGCTCCTTCTTAATGAGTTCATGAATTTAGGTTGTCCGGTAGCACGTAATTTTTAGCGCTTGGGCCTGACTTTTGGTATTTTCGGCTTATCCATAGTTATCGGAAGGCACAGCGAAACATTATCGAGCGGGAGTAGATATCAACAGGGGGCTTGGGCCACGCGGCATACGTCCATTTGCCCAACGATGATTGTCGGGCTGTTGTTTTGAGATTTATAATTCGTTTTGTCTTGTGTCTCTTCTTCGTTTGCATTATTTGTGTCATGTCTCCTCATCGATGGCATACTATTTTTAAAGGTCTCGCTGAATGTATTCAACACACAGGAAGGCGTCGTATACGGTAGTAGAAGATAGCTGGTGACGAAAACGGTTTGGTGGCGTCCCTTTGCCAGTAGCTCCTGCGTGTGACTCCAACATGGGAAGGTCTTGACAGGAATAAGGGCTACGCCAATGGTGCTTTCGTATAATGAAACTCAGTTTGGGTCATCCAACGCTTTTGGTCCATTTGGCTCTCATGTGTACTGCATTGTTGAGTCGAAGGGTGTGAGATTTCATGGCCCCTTTCTACCGAGGTAGCTAGATAGGTGGATGTGGGGTGCGGCGACGACAATCAACCAAGCTATACTCCGTAGGTATGTGGATAGTTGTCGCAAAAGGGGAAGACATAGTCTTCATGGCGCAGTGAGTCCCTCATGGCATGAAAGGGCTCAGACAGAAACAACGGAAGAAGAAAAGAGAAGAGAAGACAAGAGGAAGAAAGAGAAGGATGCAGGAAGGAAAGAAAAGGAAAAGAAGTGAGCTCAGAGAGCGGGCGAGTCTAGTTCATGAGATTAGACAGGAAAGAGCGAGCGAATCGTCGTCCGAATCTTATAGCTTTGCTAGTCCGGAGAAGAGGGAGACGACCGGCGGACCAGCGCTGATGCTATTGGCTGCACGATGCTGCGTGGTGCTGCGTGGTGCTGCGTGGTGCTGCGTGGTGCTGTGTTGTCGCTGCACACGGGCCACTTTGATGCGTTGGCCAACTCATCACTGCAGGAGCTTGAGGAGCTCCTGCCCGCACGACGGCGACAACAACAGATGCCAAAGGCCATGTCTGCGTCGTACCATGCGCACGTCATGCTTTGAGGCTCGCCATTTCTTTTATTGTATTCACATTTTTTCCCTACTATCCCGTCCTTCTATATTTCTCCTCCTCCGTTCCTCCTTCGTCTTGATTCTACATTTGCCTTTGAATTCTCAGAGCGATGCGATACAGTACAAGCCAAGCAGTATTCTATTAATGTGGAGGGAGCATTTGAGTGCATGCGCCACCATGGGTCCAAGAAGGTGCCAGCCATGTATTCCGTACTCTAGTTAGTACGTAAAACACGCAGCAACGGATGTTTGAACACGCAGCAGCAACTAAACCCAAAACGGACGTGATACCTCCGCATAGACATTATAGTTGTTGCTGCGTGTTTATTCCGTAGGCACTCATGTACATACTCTGCCCCGCCATGTATTTCGTACTTCGGAGACCTCTTCAGACCCCTGTCCTGGTCCTGTCGATGATGGTATATGGTATGCAGAGGACAAGCTATTGAGTGCTCGATCGTCTAGTGACAGGGACTTACTTCCAGGCAGGTAGGTATTCCAAGCATTTTCTTACTTGCGCCAGGATTGCAATAATATGACTTGGTTATTGTCTGCAATCATCATCAGAGGATATGGAATAGAGACGGGATATATGTACCTACCTAGGTACGGATGGATTGACTACCAGGCAGGTAGGTGCCTACCTAGGTACATAGGGTACATAGACATAGGGCGAAGACGGGACCAACCCCACACAGGTTCAACTGAACCTGAGATTGGATTTATCGTCTTGATTTTTGGCAGTTCCTCCGCCGCCGGAGTGGTCATTTCAAGCCCTATCACGCCAAGACTAATCCATCGAAAATTCAACAACTGCTCTCTTACCTGAGCACTCTTTTTAATGGTATCCTAATACCGGTATGATGCAGCACGCCCTTGCCATGCATGGCTGGCACCCTCTGATTCTAGATTTGGCCGGTGGGCAGCCGGTGGCAAGCAGTTATCTCGGGGTACTCACGCAATTGATGAGCTAAGACTTGGTTCCAGATCACCTTGCAATTGGGCATTCGGCCGCGAGGCATATATTGCGGCGTCGGTCGTGTCAGCTTGCCTGGCGTTACAGCTTCAAATACGTTCCTAGAGGCTGTGCCGGCGACTCTGTTCCCTTTCTTACGGCTCAACACGCCTTTCAAGTTGAGACTTTTCTCCACGCGGCACATCATGGAAATCGACATTGATCAACCTTCTAGCCACGGAAGCGTGCGCAATGCGTGGGTTGGAGCCAAAGGTCCTTCGTCTTTGGACTTACGGAGTGAGTTGGTGTCGATAACTTTTTCTTGTCTAAACATGACGACCAACTTTGATGATGGCAGGCGATGTAATGACGACGCCTACGCCGTCCATGCTGGCAGCCATCCAGAGCTGCACCCTCCTGGACGATGTCTTCCAAGAGGACGAGACAACCATGGACCTCGAAGCTCATGTTGCGGCGCTGGCAGGCAAAGAGGCCGGTCTCTTTGTCTTTTCTGGAACAATGGGCAATCAGCTGGCTTTACGGAGTCTTCTCACACAGCCTCCTCATTCTGTTCTGTGCGACCATCGTGCACATATAATCCAGTATGAGGCTGGCGGGTTCGTTCTCCTATTGCTCGTTTCTCGTTGATTTTCGAAGCATAGGATTCCCTGGATCTACTAACCTAAAGTATTCCATCTACTCCAGTGTTTCGACGTTCACAGGAGCTACAGTCAGGTCAGTGGTTCCCAAGAACGGCATCCACCTTACCCTCGAAGACGTGCAGAGAAACGTTGTGCTCAGCACCGACGTGCATGCTTGCCCAACTCGCGTAATCAGTCTTGAGAACACACTCAACGGTATGATCATGCCCTTGGCAGAGGTCAAGCGCATCTCCGAGTTTGCCCGAAAGCACGGTCTGAAATTGCATTGTGATGGGGCTCGCTTGTGGGAAGCTGTCGCCGCCGGAGCAGGCACGCTTCCAGAATTCTGTGCTCACTTTGATACGGTAAGCCTGTGCCTATCTAAAGGCCTCGGGGCTCCTGTCGGGAGCGTCCTGGTTGGTACGAAGCAGACGCTGACGCATTCCCGATGGGTTCGCAAATCGATTGGCGGGGGTACCAGGCAGCCGGGCTTCATCGCAGCTTGTGGCAGGGTGGCAGTCGATGAGACATTCGGCAAGAATCCCGACGGAAGTGATGGTTGGTTGAGAGCATCGCACGATATTGCGAAGAAGGTTGAAGCGTTGTGGATTGGCATGGGAGGCACGTTCGTTCACCCCGTTCATACAAACATGTGTTGGATAGACCTTGAGTCTGCCCAATGCAGTGATGACAGATTCATCCAACTTTGCAAGAAAGCTGGTCTGAATACGTCAGGCGGACGTCTGGTTACACACTACCAGATTGCCCAGAATGGTGAAGATGTTCTCCGGCGACTGATGGCCGTTTTCAAGCAGGTTTTTGCAGCACCAGAGGACTTGCAGCTTGAAGTAGGCGTTCAGGGTGTGTATGACAGGGTATGATGGAGAAGAGTTGTATGCGTACATATCCCGCGATTTATTGGGAGCAGTGACTATGTTGTGAGGCAATATCGCTACTAGAAACGCAAGCACGCACACGTGGTCAAGTCTAGTGGCTTGCTCGACGGCACGATAGTCGCAATATATATTGGCAACGAATATGTCGGCGACGTTGAGCTTCCCGGGGGGGTTTTTATTTTTTATTCGTCCTTGTCTTTCCGTCGCACTGAACTCGGGTATTTGAGTCGTTGGAGTGATGGATGGCGCAGCTGCGACTGCAACCTGTGCGACCTGGGTCGCTTCTTCCTGTTTCTGGTTGACTGTCAGTCTCTCATTCGCGTAGAAGCTGCATACCCCTATTGGCAAGTTCCTATCTCGTTTTATGGCCTGGAAGCTCACACGCTGCATCTATGGTCATCGCACCAGACAAGACGCACTGGAAACCTCATATCGTACGTAAATCACCAATCTTCTCTCCCACAAGATTCGAGCAACCACCTCACTTTTGATGCATATTTCCTTCGTCTTTGACCTGATTCCTCTTCTTGCAAGCTTCGTGATTCGCCGCCATGTTGCCCCAAAGTTATAAACCGATATTCTGGTGGTGTTTTTCGTTGATGGCTCTGCAGTCTTGCGCAGATCCTGGTCCGTACGATTTCGGTGTCAACATGAAGAACCTCACTCGTCGAGATGACCCAACTTCCCGCATTGTCGTTCGTCGACTTCCCACTCCGCCTAATGGCACGTTGCCCATACGAACGGAAGTGCGGTTGATGAGAGGTGACAAATATAAATGGGATCTCTTCATCCTAGCGCTAAGCATGCTTCAGTATGCTGATCAAGGTGACCCTCTCTCTTGGTACCAGATTGCTGGTAAGTGAGCTTTTGGAGCCGTCTTTTACCTGATCTCTGCTGAGTAAACTCGAGGTATACACGGCGTTCCTTTTACGACATGGAACGGTGTAGAACCTGTCCCCGGTGCGAATCAGTCTGGGTATTGCACTCACAGCTCTGTGCTGTTTCCAATGTGGCATCGACCATATATAGCTTTATTCGAGGTAGATATATCCACTTGGTGCAATATCCATGTGACGAGGTCTAACAATCAAACAGCAACAAATGTTCAAGCAGGCCAATTTAATTGCTTCCATGTTCACCAACGCCACCCAGCGTCAGCTTTACCAACAAGCGGCGGCTGATTTCAGGCTTCCATATTGGGACTGGTCCCTGGTTGCTCCCAAAGGCGAGACGCATCTGCCGGATGTTTTTTGGAGTCCTCTCATTATGCAGTTTGGACCCAACGGTGTTCAAAATATAAAGAATCCTCTGTACTCGTATCAGTTTCATCCTCTTGATAAGGAGGCATTGATATGGAACCCAGTGAGTCGGCTCTATCTAAAAATACAGAGTCTTGACTAAATAGCAAAACAGTTGAAGCAATGGAACGAAACAAAAAGAGCGCCAAACACAACACTAAGCATCGACAATCCTCCGTCACACAACGAAGAGTCGAACGCGGCACTATTGTCGAAATTACCAGAGATTCAACAACGACTTTATATATTGTTTTCCGATTATCATGATTTCAACGGCTTTAGCAACAAAGCTTGGGCTGCGTCACAAGGTTTATCACAGCTCGACTCGATTGAGTCAATACACGACATCATCCACATCTACGGGGGCTCAAAGGGACATCTGACCTACGTACCACTTTCCTCCTTTGATCCGTTGTTTCTCCTTCACCATACTATGACTGATAGGCTCGTGGCCATTTGGCAAATACTCAATCCAGACTCATGGATTACTCCAATGGCAGCTGGGGAGGATGGCTTTACCTTCTTGAAGGGCACAATGCAATCATCCAACTCGCCTTTAACGCCATTCTTTGCTTCTGAAAACGGAACTTTTTGGACTTCAGACATGGTCAGGAGCACTGACACTTTTGGATACGCCTATGCTGACACTTTTGCGCCAGCAATATCTGCGCAGGAGCTTCGCAAGGAGTTGAGGCGCAAGATCAACGTGTGGTATGGCTCGTCAAGTCTATTTGGATTATTGGCGAAGCCAGCAGCTTCTATACCTGGTCAGCAGCATTCCCCGGATAATTGGGAAAATAACTCAAGGCCAGACGTCTGGCATGATGTTGGCGTTCCTGAAGCATCACTCGTAGCTCAACGAGGCCCTTGCACTGAGTGGGTAGCAAATGTGCGTCTGAATGCCGAGGCTCTCGATGGGTCTTTTGAGGTTCATTTCTTCCTGGGCGATGCTCCGATATCAGAAGCACAGTGGCATTCGGCATCGAATTTAGCGGGATCTGTCGCCATTTTTGCAATGAACAAAACGACCGGGTCTCAATCAAAGATATCTGGCACAGTGCCGCTAACACTGGCCATCATGAAATTGGTGGTCGCGCAGAAAGTGCGTGATTTGTCGCCGGCCGCTGTCCAGCCCTTCTTGGCCCAGGAATTGCATTTCACTGTTCAGTCTAGTGACGACTCGAGCGTCGAGCCGCAGAAGGTAGATGGCCTGTGTATATCAGTGGTCAGCTCAGATGTGCAAATACCAAAGGATTCATCAGAGCTGCCTGTTTGGGGGCCTCATGTGACTAGGCTGGAGCTGTGGCCTTGATTCTGGACATTTTTAGTAAAGACACTATCATCAAAGGCATTGTCATTGATACTGCGCTATACAAGGGGGAAACCGAGGGCATACATAGTAACATGCACTGCTATTTCACTGTTAGATAGATTCAACGTTTGGTCGCAACACTTTCAGCAATCTTGCGCATATGATGTGGTGTGTTTACGCGTCCTGTTACTCGAGAGCAGAATCGAACTTGTATGTGCAAATGGTACAAGATGGTTGTGCAGTGATCAATCTGATCGGCAGCACCTCTCATTGATGTTTTGTACAGCCATCGATTTATTGACACTACCTCTCGTTCATATTCGTAAACTGATTGATCTCATTAGCAGTACCTCTCGTAAATGTTCGTCAAGTCATCAATCTCATTGGCAGTATCTCATCAATGTACCATATGCAGTCCATCCGTCAAGTCATGTCACCTGTATACCCATCCCACGTACTCTACACTTTTTGTCCCGACCAACATGACATCAGAGGATAACAATGCGCGCCCGTGCGGACCTGTCCCAAAAAGAAGAATCGATCCCCCACGCGACGCCCACTCTGCGGAAGTGGCCCAACGACGCCGCAGGAGCACCGCTCGGCACATCATCGCTCGCAACGTGCTGGAGAGCAAGAGCGCTGGTCTGCATCGTCCCCTCGGCAGAAGTCTCGCCGTTCATGCAGCACAGGAGCCAGACGGGGTTCACTGTTCCGAGCGGACTGCAGCGCGAGCAGAGCGGGACGTCGTACCGGATGCCGCCTATCTTGCTGACTCTGCCTGCCGACAAGCCGTGCAGTGTGAGGCTGTCCTGCGGGCCGGGCGTGAATGTCACGGCTAGATGGTCCTTGGGCTGCGCGTAGACCTCCTGCCTTGTGAAGGCGACGGCTAGTTTGCCCTCGATGGTCAGTGCGCCTGCTGTGAGGATGCCGTAGGGGTCGGAGGATGCCGTGAGGGAGACGTGGATGACGGACGGCGCATAGGCCGGGTCGGGATGGTCGTTGAAGCTGTGCCAGTAGCCGTTTATCCAGGAGAGGTAGTGGATTGGCCCTTTGACCGAGGCCCATGACCAGCTGGGGGCGAGGTACGTGTTCTGCGGACGGCTGTGCTGCTTGAAGCCCCTGCTTACATGCCAGTTGCTGGCCCAGAGAAGGCAGTGCGCGAAGTAGGACTGCCACAGGCCGGCGTGGTAGGCGTCTGCCGTGGCTGCGGCGATGGATCGCGCGATGCCGGATATGGCGGGGAGGATGTCGGCTTGGCGGGTGAGCTTGCGGCTGGTGTACCTGTCGACGAGCTCGAACCAGCATATGCGCTGCTTGGTGAGGGCGTTCATGGGCTGGGACGACAGCCGCGGGATCGCGATGAGCGCGGGGCGGTCGGAGGATCCGCCGTCGAAGAGGCGGCCTGCGTCGAAGGCTAAGGGGTCGCCCCAGGGGAACTCGAGCGAAGCCCTTTGCGCGCTGCATTCCCAGCGGAGGGAGTCGCGCGAGAAGTGGACGATGCGCGGGGAGAGCTCGCGCTCCTGGAGCGTCCATCCGCGGTGCGCGAGGGGATCGTGCTGGAGGACTTGGCCCGGCGGATAGGGGTCCCTGCTCCAGAGGCGGAATCTGCGTCTCGGCCCCTTGTCCGCGTCCGTGTCTGTGTCTGTGTCCGTGTCCGTGTCCGTTGCTGTCGCCGCCTGCGTCTCCGTCGTGACTCTGCAATCTAGGTCTACGGGCCCGTGGGACCGCATGCTTTCCCTCACCCTGCATCCTGACTGTCCGTCCGGCGACCCAGATGCGGCCATGGTGAACAGCGCATTCGAGTACACGGACGCCATCTGCGAGGCTTCCTTCTCCCAGTCCGGGCGGGAATCTTGGATTATACACAGGGAGTCGATCCAGACGTAGCGTGTTCGCAGCCGGCGCGCCATGTCGATGAAATCCCGGAACGTGAGCGGGAGGGAGGCTGTGGGGATGCCCGCGAGGCGGTCGGGCAGAGAAGACGTCGTCGTCTTGCCCGCCTCGGGCATGCTGGTGCCCCAGCAGTGGGAGAGGGCAATGTATGTTGCGTCCGTGACATCCGTGACATCCGCGCTGAGGACCAGGCGCGTCGAGGCCGACGGCGTGCCGCCTAGGTCGATGAGGCGGGTGGGCAGGAAGGATTCTTGCCTGGCGCAGGTGTGCTGCGAGAGGCAGGTTTGCGACCAGTGCATGATGAGGCTCGCTTGGTGGGCAAGATGGGCTTCTCGATCTGCGTCTGGGCCGGGGGGTTGTTCGTTGGCTGGGGAAGTTAGTATCCTGTCGGTTTTTTTTAAAAAAAATGGTGTGTTTTGTTGTGTCATGAGCGAGCGAGACTCTTCTTTGGTATAAGAATAGATGGCATTGATTCCTCACGACTAACTCCTATAGAACAACAAAAAAAACATAGCTAAATAGGGAAAAGAGCAAAGCAATCAAGAAATAGAAGAGAAACGAAAACTACTTACACCACTCGTCGGGAACAGCACGGCCCCGGAAATGCCCTGCCTCAACCCAACCCACCCTCACGACCTGCCACCCAAACTTAGTGCTGCTCAGACGGATCCTCTCGTCGTCTTTCCACGTCCTCTTCAGAACATACTCTCCCGCGTGCTCAGAGGCATTCGCCTCGACGGCATACACGAATAGGCGGCAGCCAGCGCACGTCCCTACCGAGCGCTGCAGCGAAGGCCAGTCCGTCTGGTGCTCGTAGTCGGACTGGTCTTGTCTCCTGGAGGAGAAGAGCTTGTCCGGGAGGGCGGCGCAGTACTCGCAGAGGGGCATAGTGCGGGTATCTTTCGATAGTGCGAGGAGCGAGACTGGGGTTTCAGGAGCATAATATATATAGATATATAGAGATATGTATATATGCCTTAGGATCGGAATTGGGGGTCGTCGGAATAGAGCGACGAAGCTTTGGTGAGTGCGTGGAGGTGCCAGAGCTGAAAGTGAAGTGGGCTTGCATGAGCTGAAATGTTCCAGACCAGGGCTGGACGCCATGTTACACCGCTGTTGGTAGACAATCGGTCGGTGTTTGATTCAATATTCTTCCCGAGTGCGAAATCCCCTCTAGTGCTGGCGTCTCTCGTGCTGACGAGAACGCAACATCGACTGCAACACCCATCCATTTGGATCGAGTCAACCGGATTGAGTGACAAGATCGCTCTTCTCTCTAGTAACGACCGCGATTGAGCCTTTTTCCTTCAGCAGATGGTAGTTCGAATCTATTCTGTTCTTCTCGAATTACCTAGTATTGCCATGTGTCAGCCAGTCCCGCTGCTCATCGTCATACCATGCACAGGAAACATCAGTCAGGAAAAGGATACTCTGCCTACACTGCACACTGCACACTGCACACTGCATCTCGTGTATCAGAGCTCACCAAAAAAGACTGACTCTGACTCTTGACACTGACACCATAACCATGATAGCCATCACACCCTTCCCGCAGCAATGAAAACTCCTTCCAACGCCTGTACTATGTAAATGCGCCCTTCCATGAAATCCCAAAACACCGTTCCGCTTCCTGCCACAGTGCTGTGGGCTATGCCGCCTTTATCTAACCAATTATCTATTTCTACTTGCATTCAATGACACCGCCCTCTTTGCCTCTTCATCGTACCTCATCCACCAATCACCATGTTGACATCTGCCTTCCCCGATACCCAATAAGCCTCAACGCATCATTCACTTCCAGCGCCGGCGGTTTTGAGGAGGAGGGAGGCCTGACCCCGTGTGGGCCACCAAGAAAGACCGAAGGCTGGTGTATCAATATAACATGCAGCAATTTGCTCTGCAAACTGCCATCCATTACAAATACCCTTCTCTTTGTTCAGTCGTAGTATCATGCCATGTGCCTTGTGCTCGCCTGTGCTGCGGTTGGCAGCAACTGCTTCGCTACTACACCACCCTCAAGACAGCGAGTGTCCCAATTCCCTGGGCGAGGGATAGCCAGCGCGAAACCTCACATCTGGCTTCAACTCGTTCTACATTGTGGAGCCTGGCTTCTGCGACATGACTTCACGGGCGTAGAATTCAACCAGCATGGTTGCATAGGCCTCCAGGTCTTCCACTGGAATGGCCAGCCTGAAGTCGTTGAGAACGAGAAACTGTATCTCCAAATGGTTAAGTTCGGCCAATGGAAGGCCTCCCACCTAGGACCCTGTCAGTACGACTGTTTCTGCCATAATTACCATGCAATAAGAGCATTGACAAACCTTGGCGTATCGGGAATTTGTATAAAATACATCAGAGAAAAACTTGCTCGCACAAGTCACACCGGCAATGATTAATCTATGGATGTTGAAACTATCCACGACAAAATATGTTGCTGGGTTTGGAGTGGGCGCTTGGTCCTCTATACCCGATACCACTCGACCATTGTCATCCCGCCCCGCTGCGGCTGTTGGAGATTCAACCATGACGTTGTCATCGTCGTCATCGTCTGCCAGGTCAGAGTCGCTCTCATCGGGCTCGTAGGCGTTGTCGTGCATTGCAGTATCTCTCTGCGACGCGCTGGAAGACGCTGGTTGAACCTGTGAAGCGTGACGGCTGCGGAATTGCTCGCTCCTCATAACGATATCGTTCACTCGTTCTGTCATGCGGTCGAAATAGACCAACAAACTAAGAAATACTTCGTATGTAGTCGGACAGTACTTGTGTATGCGAGACAGATAGCTGTGTATAGTAATAGCTGGCACATTTTTACCATGAAAGGCTAGTACTGAGTGGCTCAGAGGACTCATGTAAGAACCAGAGTCATTAGATTGGTTCGCCTGCTGCTGATGGGCGACATTCCGCTGCATAGCGTCATGTTGCCGGTCGTTAGTAGTCGTAATCTTGGTGAGCAAAGCAGCCACCATTTCAATTATATCAGCAATGGGCATGCCACTAATTTCATATTTGATCTGGTTTCCAGAGTCCAAAGAAGTTGTGTTACTCGCCCCAAGCATCTTGGCATCTGCCAAAGTTTGCATGTGTGCCAAGTCTCGAACGTGAACGACAGTCAATTGGGACTCTTGAGACGTCTGTTGTGTTGAAGGAGATTGGCAACAACTGAAGGACGATGATGCGAGGGAGGAATCGGGCAGATGAAAGGTCTGACCTTGACTGGGCGGAGGCGAAGGCTGTTGTTGATAAGATTTGGTACTCATTGACGACACGTCATTGTGCAAAATCTGATGCGTTGCAGATACAACTTCTCCGGTCTGTGATGCCATCGATGCAATTTTAGCATCGTCAGCCGGCGAGGCACTACCAGCTACTTGAGATGAGGAAGACGGCGGTGGAGAAGGAAACCTTGAAGGTGCCTCGTCGGCTGCAATGTGATTTGCGTCGGTTTCGCTCTTGCGCGTTTCACCAGAAGGCGAGGGCTCGGTGACGCCAGAAAAATGTCGGCTGTCGCCTCTTGAATTCTCAAAATCGTCACGTCGTAAAGGTGTTTGTGTTGTGATCGCAGATAGACGCGGTCTGCTTGACGAACGGCGGGGCGGGTAGTCTGGCGGTTGCGACCGCGAATGCGATCGTTGGCGCAGAGAAGAAGGCTTGCGTTGGTGTTGTTGCTGTCGCTGGTTCTGGCGGGATGAGGGGTTGACAATGATATCATGACATGGAGAAAAGTCAGGCATGAAGTCGCCGATTATAGCTGCCATCGCCTCGTTACAGCAGTCAAGAAAGAGCTGGCAGACAGATGTGTGCGAGAAGAAAATGTGTTACAATTGAGAAGTCAGGCAAGATGTGCTGGCAGGAGGATGATTGCATTAGCGCACAAAAAAGCTTCAACAGAATATTTCATCAGAGTATATATAGAAATAATGGAAAATCAAAGTCAACGTGGAGAAGGCTCGGGAAGAGGACCAATGCGTAAATCGTGAACAGGTAACAATTCAACGTCTGGACAGCCTTTCCAGTTGAGAGGAAGGTGACAAAGGGTCCAGAACGAAGAGCTCAAGGCGGAGAGCTGATGGGAGGGGAAGGGCCAAGACGACGATTCGGATAACAGGCAAAGAGCAGGCGAGAGTTCCCAGGCCCACGACGGCGGCCCATGTATGCCCCCCTAGCTAGCTCTTAGCTCCTGGCTCCTAGCAGCCCACGCAGTCTACGTAGTCTACGCAGACACGCACGCAGCCACCGCGGCACTGACAACGTGACAAGCGATGCGGGTTCCAACGGCGCGTACGGAGTATTGGCGGCGACACATACGCTGGAAATAGCGAGCGTCTAACTTAGCATCCGGCCAGGTGGACCGTCTCTGGATGCATGGAGATGCAAGATTCACTGAGCAAGGCACGGCGCCATGATACCAGATGAACGGGTTTCGTGACTTTGAGTCAAGTACCATAACATAACCTTGACGAAGGCGTTGCCGAAAGCATTTATCGAACAGGTGAAAAGGCGCGCCGCGTATGTAGCGTTGCAATGATGAGACCTTTACGTTGCCCATGGAAACAGTATGTCGCTCACGGTCATATAATTACGACCCGCATCCAATTGCTTGAGACATCGGGCCACGTATAAAGCCGCGACAGCAGGTCATGATGTAATTGTCGCCGTTACGTAGCTCGACGGATGTTCCCCTTATTATCGCCCAGCGACGCCACCCTGTGGCCGCGAGAAGATGATGGCTTGCCTTGTCGGCTCGAACTGTGAGGAAAACTTGATTGAGTGGTGCGAGGGCAAAGCCACGATGTCCGCATCGTCACTTGACAAGGATAGAAGGTAACATTCAAAAATGGCCACAAATGGGCCATTGGCACAAACAAAAATGGTGGTCAACATATGAGGGTGCGATATCGAAAACCTGGCTTACCTGCACATCCGGGAAATGAAACACGATGTCATAAATTGGCAATTGCTAGGGGTAAGAGGACTAATGCTTCGAATACGACAGATCAGTCAAGTCAATCGTGGGAAATTCATGAGAGAAAAAAAAAAAAAACCGCAAAACTGAGTCGACGGCAGAGATACGGGCGGCAACGTCGATAATGTCCAGATCTCTGGTGTTGAGTAAGGCAATTGATTCGCAGTGAGAATGGATTCAAGGTTAGGTCTAACATACGATGAAGCTTGGTCGTTCCCCAACGGTATTCTGAGTAGAGTCTGGTGGCAGTTGCAAAGAGAAAGTATCGATCAACGGTGGAATGACGCAAAGGAGTGGCGATTACAGGTTTATTTGACGTCTGACGTTTGCCGTTTGCCCCAGGGAAGGAATGAGTAGACGTTTGGTCGGTGGTCCTGCCCAAACTAGTCACGCTGCCCAGCTCTTGTTATTCGAAGACGTAGGGCTTACGTCTCCTGTCCTGTCTGACAAAATACGGGAAGAAATGGTATTTAGTTACCACACCTACTTATTGAAAGAACCGGATGGTTAAAAAAAAAAAAAATGGGCCAGATAAGCCAGCGCACAACCGGCTGGCAGGACACGAACAGAGTGTGCGGTATGCGATAAGGTTTTAGACTCAGGTGCTGCTGGGGTACAAGCCTCTGACGGAAACGGGATGTTTTGAGACTGGAAGTAGTTACTCCGCCGATCGAATGTCCGCAACGCAAATGAGCACTAGCTGCACTAGCTGCAACGGAATGAAGTTGCTCTTGCTTGCTAAACAAGCATAATGAAAACGATGGGGATTTCCTAGCGATATTAACAACGTGGATTAGGGTAGTGCGCATCATTGTGGCACGGCGTACGGAGTACCCGGAAGGATTGGAGGACCGCCAGGTTGTTGATACCGGAGCAGGACGGACGTGGATAGTAGAATCGTGGCCAAGGCATGCGGCACGTGGGTCGGGCAACGGGGGGCAAGGGGGGGAAAGGGGGTCACGACTGGATGGCGGGAGATGAGATGTGGACACACACATACGGGCACGAACATGGACATGGACAAGGACAAGGACAAGGACAATTCCCAAAGCTCTCCTATTTTTTTTTTCTCTTTTTTTTTCGCAAGGCAAGACCTGTATAGTGACTTTGAGGAGCCGAGCATCCACAGCCCAGCGATGCTGACTGAAGTTCCCTTTGCGCCATATACAATGATCGTGAGCGTCATGTCCCAAATGGCCGCGTCGCAACCCTCCCACGGTGCCTGAATCGGCTGCGGCACCTGGAAGAGATGTCGTTGCACCGCCCGGGTACTTATCGTGCTGACCTGTACATGTACAACATCGCGTGCAGTTGTCACGGGCGATTCGTGTAAAAAGCAGACCGATGTTGAGGACTACGGCAGCCTCAAGGTCGAAAGGCTCAATTGTATGGGCTCAAGGCATCCTTCTGGGCTCTCCCCCCCCCCCCCGGGCTAGACTCGCAATACCGTCTTTGATGGTTTTGTCAACCCTATTTGGGCTGAATACTCGGTTCTTTGAGCTGACTTGGTCCCTCCGACCGTCGGCCCGCCCCGATCCTCCAAGTCAACAGATCCTTGCTCAGGTGAATGATTGGTTTTTGCCTCCTTTTTGTTTTAGTGCAGGCTGCGACTTCTCAAAAATGATATGACGTGCCCGGTGTTTTGAATCACTTGTCTTATTGCTCAACCCTATTATACAGAAAGCGCCAAATCTGTCTTCATTTTAGACTCCCCAACATGGGTTTATTAGCTTGCTTTCAACCTCTACCCTTCAATTGCCTTGATGCAATAGTCCATCTTCCACTTTCGACACCCACTTCCAACATCTAGTCGTGTCGGACCTTGTAATCAGTGTCCGGCAGGTACAAATGTCGGTCAGCGCCCTCCTTTGTCAACACCACCATGCGGATAACACCACCTGAGCTGCCGTCCCACTTGATGGCCTCTCTTAAGGCACCCTTGACGAACTCGACCGCCTCTGCCTTCTCCATGCCTTCTTTCCAGTTGGCATCGCAATAGCCGTAGATGTACGTGGAACCAGAGCCGCCAATTGCATAGGCCTGCTTGTGCAACGAGCCGCCCAGAGGAATCGAGTAAACCTGGCCGCCGAACCGCCCGTCCCATCCAGCAATAATCAAGCCGGCTCTAAAGAATAGATTTGGTTTAGCATAGGGTGGAATAAAGTCTGAGTGCATAGTACATGGCTGGATGCAGAACCTTCACGGAACGTACGATAATCTGTCTTTGTTGGAATAGCAAAGCTCTTGGAAAATTGAGGCAGCAGTCTGCGTCATCGGAGGCTTCCCGCTGTGCATGGCGAACAAGCCAAGCTGGTACTGGACAATGTCCGCGACAGCCTGCGTATCAGCTGCTGAACCAGATCGGCAACACCAAATAGTGTCATGTACTCGAGTCAGCTTGTCGGTGACTCGGTTTGCGATGTAAGCCCCGGTCGTGGTTCGAGAATCAGCGCCTAGGTTTTCGGTCAGACAGTGCTTGTCCAGGTTTGCCTCCCGCCCCGTAATCAGTTTGTCATACCAAGAATAACACCGTCCTTGAATGTGACAGCCATGCTATAGCAACGTTAGATCGTACAGTGGTCGCATCGTCGGGGAGGAGTCCCTACATAGAGGTTCCCAAGCTAGGCCGCAATTAGTTCAAGCCCCATACACGACAATTCATACTCAAAGGCATATGCTTACTTCACTTCTCCTTTCTTGAGGCGATCCATATCGACGTGGATGCCATCTATGCAATCATCTTAGCTTCAATAGGGCTAGGGCGACTCGGGGTACCTTGCTTCTCTTGGCTGTGGTACTCACCTTCGTTCAACACTCCTCTTTGGCCGAACTCCATTATAGATGATGGAAGAGATCGTATGTTGTGTTATGCTGTCTGAATGTCGATCGATGGTGGGTTCAGTGGAAGGTGTGGTAACAGCGTCGATGAATGAGGTCTGCTCAGAAGGCGGGAGCTCACGGCGTAGCTCAGGCAGCTCTACGAACGCGCAGCCGCGCAGCGTGGTGTTCCTGCCTTTACACGTGATAGTTCACGTGACCACGTCAAGGTGTATTCCTTCCGTGCGGTATTGTCATCTTTGGAAGGCCTGTCCCGAATACCTGAGTGTTTTCAGTTTATATTCCTACTTTTATATTATCATGGGAATGATAATTGCGGCTCTCATCATATTATGGCTCCTAGTGGTGCCGTTGCGGTGCCCATGGAAATGCATTCTTACGTACAAAGCTCCGAGATGTGCCATTTTCTGCACGTTGAAACGCAACAAACATGATATAATAAAGATACACAACCAGGCTATACAATAAGACGAAACGCTTCATTATGATGGCTGAGCAGCAGCCAGCTTATCCATCAGACTTGTTAATCAATGCACTCTCTCAGGAACCATATCACCATCGTCAACCGTCATTCGCTTCCCTTCTTGCTTTTGCTCTTGTCCTTGTCCTTTTCATCATCGCCACACCCACAGTCGTAAAAATCACCAATCTTGGTGCAGTCAAACTGCGCTTTATTCAATCTTTTGTTCAAAATGTTGTGCACGGAGCACAGCCATCCAGCAGCGGCGTTACGACTGCTCGTCTGAGGCGGGTACTTCTCCAGCATCTCGCGAAAGTGGCGGGCGCAGTCGCCGCAAGGGTATAGTCTTCCGAATAGATGGAAGAAGGATTCGAGAGTTCTTCGGTCGTTCTCAGAGGGCTTGTCGGGGAATCGGGCTACCATTGTGTGCAGGAACTTCCATGTCGCGCGACCGAGTTCGGCTCTGTTCGTACCACGGTCAGCTTCAGACAACACAACAAAAAAAATAAAAATAAAAATAAAACCCGTGGCATCGACGGAGCCCGATAGCGGCATAAATCAACGAACTTGAGAGTCGCATTCTCCAGTTTTGGTGCGATGGAATCGCCCTCGGATAGATTTGGGATCGCATCCAGGTCGATTTTGAAATCGGATTTAGGTTTGGGTGGTGGCGCGACCGTTGACTTTTGGTCTGCAGGTGTACCAGCTTCTTGAGTGGCGTCCCAGCCGGCTTTCAACGGAGTCGCCTGGCGGCTCGACAACGAGCTTCCGGAGAGAAAGTAGGCAATGCTGATGAATGCGAGGAGGCCGAGGAGTACCGTCAGGGTGAGATGCTGTCGACGAGCCATGGTATACCTAGGTAGATGGCAGTGTTTGCGGACAGAGTGTCCGACTGTTGTGGTGTTGCATTGAAGAGCAGAAGATGATCGGGCTGTTGAAGGGACCAGGCGGCGGCGATGTGGCGCCAACGATCCGCCCTGAGTGTGCGGCAGCAGATATATGATATATCAGGGCGGATATGCACCTGGAAAGGCGTGGAAGCCGACTGGTAGCCAATCAGGCAAAAGTTATTCAGCCTGAACCGCATCTAGCATCGTGCGAACAGACCACTTCTCAGGATAACGTGTCATCGTCCATCGCCCGTGTGATGCGATGCGGGAGAATTGCGGGATGTAAAACGGGTGCATGTCAACTCCATAACGCGACGTGAAGCATCTCAATTAATCTTATGAAAAATGCAGACTTTTACCGCACCTGGTCCAAGACCTTGAAGCGAGGTTTGGCTGAATTGAGCGCACAGACGCCCGTATCATCGGCTGAGGCCCCGGTGTCGGAAGTCTGATCTTGCGTAACAAATGATGACTTTGCTTTGGACTACTTATCGTAGGGTTCAAAAAATGAGTGTAGTTGAGTTCTTGCAGTTAGGAGTCGCTTGACCGGCATCGGATCCCTAGGCACAAAGGGAGACTGGAATACACGAGTTGTCAAAGCTACCAACGGGTACGGAGCAAGGTTCGGAATGATGAAACAATGCGCGCTTCATATATGCATCGACGGTTGTTGCCTTCGCAAATGCGCGCCCTCGATGCAAGTACCAAAAACCCAAGTTTAATCTAGAAACAAAGGCTTAATAACACAAAATTAGCAATACAGCAAGCAAGCAATCAATACCTTCTTCTACCGCTGTGCGACTCTTCCGAGTTGAACAGCGCAAGTCTCTCCACCCAGTCGGCTCATACCCTATACCAAATGTCATGATCTACAGTGACGCACACCAAGTCAGCAAGTTATTACACCAATTTTACGGGACACCTACTTTCAACAATGATAGCCGTACTCGTTGTTCGAACCTCATGCGCTTAGTACTTTTCACGTTTCAATGGCACTCCACTTGTCCGTGCCTAGAAGGCTGGTCTTCAAATTGGTACTGCATATTTGGGTAGGTTTGACATCGCATCTTCCGATGGACTGAAGAAATCTCGGATATCCAGGTGCTACAACCGTTATCCGGCTGTATCACCAGCTCGTTCTCCAGTAACGGCAATGGTTATGCCCAACAGAGCAGCTTAAGTATGCCTAGCCCGTATCCCTTATCTAATTCCAACGATTTTTACCCAAGGTCAAGATGAAACATCGACATTGACGTCTCGTCGAGATGCAACACAAACACTTCAGCATAACAAACCACCGATTTAGACGACTTCGAGTACCTCAGGCCACAAGAAGAATTGCAATCGAAGTTTTTCAAGAAGGGCCAGGGGCCCATGCGGCCATCCCAGCCCGCCGTCATCACGTCTGCGCATCAATGACAGTGTTTCAAGCCGCGTCATTATCTCCGCAGCGAAAGTTCAGCATTCCTTCGCCTGAGGGGTCCAATTTACGTGTCCTGTTCCATCATCATTCCTGCCCGCAGCAGCGTATAGAGTAAGCAAAAAAGGGTAGAAATAGTGAAAGTCTGTTTCAGCCAGTGCGTCGGGGAAAGACAAGCAGATAACCAACATTTGCGCTGTGCCGTCTATGCATCCATATGTATGACCAAGAAAGGTGTCGCAGGCGGGCCTCTCTAATTACAGGAAAACGCTTTCCCTTCATGACAACGCCTTCCCGTGGTGCTCACCCAGCATTCTGGGCAGAAAGCTAGAAGAAAGATAAAACTCCCCCATGTGATTGAGTCAGCACAAAAGTCTGTCGCCTTCCTGCCACAACTGACATGGCTTGCGGCGGAGGAAGAAGAGCAACCTGACACGACGCTACATAACTGATCTGCCACCTTGCATGCGGTGGACAGGGGACAAAACATGGGATGAAAACTTGAGCAAGCAGACTTGGCAGACGTGATGATACTGTGAGAAAGAGCATCACATATCATCATAGCTACACTGCATTACAGTTGCATGCTGTAAGATGCAGATGGTGCTTTTGGCACATTTAGTACGCCGTCTTTGCTTTTTCAAGAACGTGGGATTTCGTGTTGACAAGGAAATTTCACCTAGGACATGCAGCTGACTGTTGCGAGCGAACCCTGCACTGCACTGTTTAGTGTTTAGTACTGGCTAAGGATAACTAAGACATTGCCTGATGTGCGTGAAAGTGCCTTTGCGGCGGAAATGAAGAACGGGTCTGGGGCGGAAAATAGAGCCAGAGCCGGAGATGCAACTGCATATTACGGTAGAGTAATGGACTCATTATAATTAATGAAAGGTCCGATCGACGAAATAAGAAAGTCGCAGCCCGATTCTCGCTCAAACGAACGTGCCATCTAGTCAATGACACCACATGATTGTGTTGTAGGCACAGCACCCCCTTGTCTTTGTCCAAAATGTGTATTATTAGCAACCTTTATCTAGGCAGGCAAGACGAACTCCTGCCCACACCGTTGTGGGTTGCCCGTTCAGGTGATGATGAGAGGGACGATGAGCGAGCGGGTCTTCCGGGATCGACCTGTGTTAGCGCCTTGGGCTTTGTGGGCGTAATTACCCCCTGGCGCAGGGGAAGGGTGGTAATTTAAATTACGGGGTGCGGGAGCGTAGATCAAGATCGTAAGAAGAAACCGTCTCAAGTCAAATAGAGCCACGATAAAACTAGAGCCGGCAACGTTGTAGTCTCTCGCAAACCCAGAACTGGAACTGTAAATTGTGGCCGTGTACGCAGTTCTCAGGCCCTCGATACAGCGAAATCATGACGATGCTAGGAAGCCTCTGATTACGAACATATGCTGTCAGGGAAAGCGAAGCATACGTCCAGTGCGTCGGTGCGTCGGTGCGTCGGTGATAGTGTCTTCGGCTAGATGGCTTAGAATCCTGACTCATGATTGATAGAGCATTCTGCCGCGTCTGAGCTAACGGCGTCCGTGACATGTATTCTCCGGCACTTTACCATAGTAATTGACATCAGTTCGTAGGGATGATGGAGGACAGTGCAACCCCTAGTTTACAACCGGGAAAAAAATCGCGACGATGAAGGACCCGAGCGCTTCAACCGGGCAAACGTTGATGTTGACCGATGCCTCACCACGTTTCCCTTCCGAGAACAAATGTATTGTGCCTAAGACGAACAATTATCGGCTCGCAAGCTGTGGTTCTTTGAGACTAATCCAACGTACCGGATGGACTTACTTTCTCCTGTGCTAGCAGACAAAGAGCGAGCGAGTTGTGTTCGCGCTCCACCAACTTTGCATTGAAATCCCTTGCCATCGTGTGTGGTGGCGGGGTGCTGAGGAAGGCAATTGCTGTGTCCGTCTCCTTTGATCAAATATCCGCTGTGGCGTCCTGGCGCTGCTCGCTAAGGCAACTGCTACCTGGTCACGAAATGGCTCGTCAGCCAATAGAATAACATGAGATAATGAGTACTTTATTCGTGTGAGTAGAGACCATAGAAACGAAGTACTTGTCTACTTGTAGCTACAACTGGATCAGCATTTAGAGCGGGTGCCCGAGTGCTTTTTTTGCGTAATTTGAGGTTCCCCGCCTGTACCGTGCAGAAGTGGAGCCTGTGACTTGGGTTATTGCCTTCCGAGCAGTCAAGGGGATGGTTTAATGCGTTTAATGCCACGAAGCTGGGCTCTACCGACAGGCCCATGTCGCATTAGGAGTCAGGGTTGGGAGAGAGGTGCCATTTGGTGGATTCTAAATTTCCAGCTCTTGTTGTCTGACGCGACCTTATTATGTGCACTCATTTCCACGAGCGTCCAAAAGGGCTGCCACCAAAACCTAACCCACAAAGCTGAGATCAACTCTTCCCCGCCGGGTTTGGGAATCAGCTGCGGTTTGCTGATAAATTTATATATTGCCAAGTGATCTAGCGAGAAAACTATGCTGGATTGGTGCGGAGTGATTGTGGGCGCCCGCCTTTAGCCCAAAACCTCCCCCACAGCATTGCCAACGTGGGAATTACTGGTATGGTTAGGATGGAATCAAGAGAAAGAGGCAAAAGCCTTTCGAAGGGGGCAATGCACGAGCCAATAGGAATAAAGGAACATGGGAAGCTCTGTTGTTTGGCAATCAACAACCTTTGACCCACCCTTCATGTCCCCCTTCCTTCCACACCTCCCTGCAGGAAACCTTGGAGAACCCTGGTGCAAAGGCTTTCCATTGGATGCCAGGGTGTGCAGCAGAGGCAGGAGCAGTGGACCGTGGAAAAGTGGAACAAAGATCGTCTCGCATAGGGGAAAACTGCCCAGTGTTGGCTCGAGACCTAAAGTACGCGTATTGTAAGGCGTTTCCGAAAGTTGCGTCGGATCTCTTGCTACCTACCGGTACCTGGTGATGCACTTGGGCACTTGCATAACACCTAGGTAGGTAGGTAGGTAATTTGGTAGCTTAACACTTAGACACTCACCTGGTGGTACCTTGCGTTCCCACTCAGCTATTGTGCGCCGTGCTGCTCCCTCCTCCCAGCACGTCTCAACCTGGCGCTTCAGTTTCAAGCGCCACCATCACAACCACACCATTGACCAATCGAGTTAGACTAGCACCTCTGCCGACCACACTTTGCGCGAAAGAATATTCATAGCGGAGGGATTTTATGTACAAATGATGGATGCGGCGTGCGACTAGCTGCACAACAGGCGATAAATCTTGAGAGCAGAGGCAGAGACAGAGTCAGACTCATTCATTTTATTAGCCAGGCTCCTCCTGACTGTGAGTGATCGTGAAGCCTTACACATTGCATATTACATAATGCCACGGCAGTAGCACTCTGTACAGTAACTGCGCACTAATTACGGGCACTGGGAGTAGCAGCACCGCACAGTAGTTAGTCCGTATCACCAAAGGGCTTTTCTGCTTGCTTTTCTTTGTCTTTGTTAGGTCCAACGACGTTGGCCGGACCTGCCCCGGCCCCACCACATGTGCTGCCAGGCCCCACTCTGTCCTTCTTCTCTCAGCTCAACAGCACACTGGGCCCACCAGCGCCCAGGCACGGGCAAGCCACAAGGGCTTGGCTTCGTCTGCCCACGCTACGCTCCCCCCCTTTTTTCTCGGCGCCGTCCAACGCCTGTGCTCGCAAGCTTTTGCTGGGAAGGTGCGCTGCACTAGTAGTAGTTGCAGTAGCAGTAGCAGTAGCAGGTGATTATGATTATGATTATGATGATGATGATGATGATGATTATTATTATTACTTGAATGCTGCGCTGCGCTGCGCTATGCCGGGCCATATCCTTGGTGGTACGGTACGCTGTGGTGCCACCAGTCAGTCTCAGTCGACGGCTCGCTGCTCGCTGCTCGCTGCTCGTCTCTTTCTTCCTCTTTACTGAGGCTGCTCACTGTTTCCCATCCACTCATATGCGCTCACCCAGGCCCACGCCCACTTCGACACGTCCACGCCCACTTCGACACGTCCACGCCCCTTGCTGTGCTTCCATACTCCGCGCTCCATTCCTCTCGCCCCCCCGACGTCGTGGTCGTGGTGCTTCATCTTGTCTACCAGCGCCGCTGGCCTTCCTTCCTCCTCCTTGATCTCCAAGTCCTCCCATCGACCCGTCACCCGCGCTCCCCAGGCGACGCCGTCCCCTCGCGATTCTCGTCAACCTTGCGCTCTCCATCGCGCGTTCAATCCTTTAACATCTCAATCCCTCGTCGGCAGTCAGTATTTGTCCGGGCGGCACAGGGCGACAAATGCACGTTGAAGACTAAAATCTCGCTCCTCGCTTCAACCCTGGCCCTCAACCTCACGACAAACGCTGTCACGGACAAACTCACGATCTCGATTGCGCTGAATGGTGGACGAATTCATTTTCGTCTAGTCGCTCTTTTTCTTTTCGTTTTTCTGAATCGTCTATCGCTATTTTTGCCAACGTATATACATATATATTTCCCTTTTAAAATCAGACGTGAGTGATTATTTCTGTTTGAACCAATCCGATCAAGTGTAACATCGTGCCTCTGTGGCCTGGCTTGGGACGCATTGGCTGGAACAGACCTGACCAGGTCGTTTATCTGCCGTGCCAGCCGTTCATATGATGGGACATGATGGTCTGCCCAAGTTCTCGCAGCCAGCTGCCGAGACTCAACACATGACATGACATCGGCGACATTGACTGACTTGTGCTTCCAGATATCGCTCGTTGATACTGTCGTCAAGTACATTCGTTCTACCGATTTCTGACAGTGAGTGCTTGGCCAATCTTTGTCTATGAGGAACACAATTGACTCATCCACTCTGCGATCAAGTTTACTACGCCGCTTAAAAAGAAATTATCTATCTTCCCCACCACGATCTGTTGGATTCAATTAGCTTGTAGGACAGCCAGAAGCTTCTTCCAGTCATGCATGCCAGATGCGTGGTTTTGGCTTCAGCCTTGGCCATGGCAACTTCTGTTGCAGCCGATGGCGATGAGCCGGAGCGACCTTGGATTTACTTCCCTCGGCAGGTGAAGAGAGAGTACATAAACATGACGATCCCGGGGGCTGGGTCATCGTCTTCCTCGACGTCATCTTCATCAACCACGCAAGATCTGCTTAGTGATCTTATTTCTGAGATTTTGGGCTCGTCACTGACGACTTTTCCTACCGGGGCCTCCAGCACCGTCACGTCTTCCGACACTACCACGTCTGGATCAGATCGTTTCGACTTCACCGTTGTCAGTCCCACTGGCAGCTCCAAGCAGTCCATCACCGAGGCACCGAAGCCTACATCTACTTCTGGTATTATTATTTCAAATGCTAACAGTACTCTGCCTGGGACAACAGCTACTACTAAAAATGTCATCTCAAGTTCAATCAGCACATTTCTTACAAGTCTTCTGCCTGTGTCATCAAGCACCACAATTCAGAGTGCAACATTGTCCTCGACTGCTAAGGAGCCAACGACCGAAGCGCCTAAGCCCACATCTACTTCTAGTAACAATATTCCTATGGGCAACAGCACGCTGCCTGGGACATCTACGAGTGGAAGTGGCATCTCGACTGGCACATCCCTTACAAGTCTTCTGCCCGTGTCATCAAGCACCACAATTCAGAGTGCAACATTGTCCTCGACTGCCAAGGAGCTAACGACCGAAGCGCCTAAGCCTACATCTACTTCTAGTAACAATATTCCTATAGGCAACAGCACGCTGCCTGGGACATCTACGAGTGGAAGTGGCATCTCGACTGGCACATCCCTTACAAGTCTTCTGCCCGTGTCATCAAGCACCACAATTCAGAGTGCAACATTGTCCTCGACTGCCAAGGGGTCAACCACCGAAGCGCCTACGTCCACATCTACTTCTGGTGATAAGATCCCTATCATTAACGTCAGTCGTTCTGGGGCAATAAATGTTTCCATGAGTGGCACCTTGGATCCAATTGGCTCATTGCTTACAAGTCTTCTGCATGTGTCATTAAGCACCGCAAGTCAGAGTGCAGCAGAGTCCTCCACTGTCCAGAAGTCCTCTACAACAGATCAGTCCTCCGTTGCTAGTCAGCCAAGCACCGGAGCACCTAATCCCGCATCTGCTTCTGGAGGATCCTCTACAACAAATGAGCCCTCGACAACAGATAAGTCCGCTGCTAGTCAACCAACTACAGGAGCACCTAATCCTGCCTCTGTTTCGGGAGATTCATCCGCAACAAATCAACCTTCGACTGCGAAGGAGTCCTCGACAACAAACAATTCCTCTGCCGCTAGTCAGTCAAGCACTGGAGCACCTAATCTTACCTCTGCTTCGGGGGGATCATCCACAACAAATGGGCCCTCCACTTCGAAGGAGTCTTTAGCAACAAACAATTCCTCCGCTGCTAGTCAGCTAAGCACCGGAGCGCCTAATCCCGCATCTACTTCTGGAGACTCCTCTGCCGCAAGTCAACCAAGCACTGGAGCACCTAATT